>VUJU01000819.1:0-80111 GCA_009835225.1 Aphis craccivora
AATAATTGTTTATTTGGTTCTGCATCACAATGCTACTTTTGTTACAGCCTATGGAATGTCCCGTAACAGTGAAAGTAATACTTGGTCATCAGCTCCAGTAAAGAGTTTTTATGGTACACTTAGCTCAAGCTCTGGGACTAATAATATGGTAATAAACTTGAGACCAGATCCTTGGTCAAGAAATCTTTTATGTCCGTGATGACATTTGCAGCTTTAGTTTATCATAATTTTCCCACGATTACAATTACCCCTGTAAGCTGTATATTATAAGATAGGTACATATAACAATAGTGTGTTGGTATATTATACATACATATTATATTTATACCTATACATAATTCAAGATTGGGTCATAGTTCATAAGGTAGATGCGAGGTGCAATTTGCCTATAGATGTAGTTAAATCATATTGCATAAGAGTCTGCAATGGAGTACCACATAATATTATATCTTCTTTTTTTTTGAAACCGTTAGGTTAGGTAACTGGGGTAACCGTAACATAATATAACATTTTTCGATCTGTGTGCCAAGGCAGATAATTTCCCGTTACGCTTTTTCGATACTTCTTTTCGAATATATGTGTCAAAGAAAAGACATAAAATGTCAATAGTAATAATAGTCTAGAAATTGAAACAACTGTATGGCAACATCCTCCTCAACCACCTCCAGAATAGTATGTTATATATTTCTTAAATTAGTGCATTAGTAATTTAATTAATATGTATAAAACAATATTATTACTTGTCTTAGCAGATGGAACAGTACTTCAAGTAATCTTTCATCTGTCAATAAGTGGCCATAGTTCAAGTAGTAACACATTGTATAGAAATAACCATTAATTAATGTCAAACATTGGATTAAACATGTCAACAAACTATAGTGATAGTAGATTTGACAGTTATAAAATGAGTGGCATGTCACAAAAATATTAGGGAAATTTAATCATAGCACATTTTATTGTACTTGTGCTGTTTATGCTAATTTTCCATGTATTTTAATTTTAATTTTTTAACAATACATTTTATATATTTTAAATATTATTGATTTTATTAGAAAATATAAGATTTTTTTTCTGACATAATAAATGTTCATTGGTTTTTAATATCGCAATAATCTATCTTTTTTGAAAGCTATAGCAATGTATCATTTTATGTAATATTATTACCAATTTAATTAGTATATCATATTTTACTATTTTAGAATTATTAAAACACTGATGTTTAATACTAGGACTATTTATAGTATAATTTCATTTTTATATTTTTATGTTAATTTTTTATCTTAGTGTTACTACTAAGCTATACATACAATGTAAATAACAAAGCAACTTTACATGCAATATGACCTATTTTACTCAGCTAATTATAATATTCAAGTGAAATTACTGTTTTGATTGAAAATTCAACCTCAAAATTTAGTCTCTAATTGAATCTTTTGAGTGAAAGTATAGAATGTAGATATAAAGTGGTGTCGTTATAAGGAAATGTTTATTATTTTAATGTTTCCATAAAATTGATATACCGTAGTCCATTGTTTACAACATACATGTTATTACAATTTTTGCTTTTATCTATAATCCTAAGATCAAAATGTATAATATAAAAATGTCTACTTATCCAAATTATACTAGATAATAAAAAAAATTTTACAACTTATATTTGCCTTATTAGAATAGTAATTATAGTCTCGGAATTTTACAAATGGTGCAATTGACAAATCATTATTCAACAATAGCGATCATTTCAATTTCCACGAGCGCGTTCTGAAAAATAAAATATTATTATTAAATATGATGTTAGTTATTAAAATACTTAAGTTTTTTAATTATGTTAATTATTAAAATACTTAAGTTTTTTAAACATAATAAGTATATTATGAATTTCTCACCAATGGTAATTTAGCCACTTGATAAGTAGATCTGGCTGGATACGGTTCTTTTACAACTGTAAATAAAATAATCAACAAATAACAATAGATTTATTATCTACAATATTAATTATTGACAATTACAAGAAAATATAAGTATGTAGCGGTTAAATCTGCAACTACCAACCCCATTAATACAACTTCAACTAAAGACCTAATGAATGAAATTCAAAAATGGATAATAAAAACATAGAGAACCAATAAACTGAGAAATGTCAAAAAAACTGTTACCAAACAAGTAAGCATATCCTAACAACTCATCAACTTAAGAACAAATAGTTACAAACAGAGCCAGGATTAACCAGGATACTCCTTTTTAATAAATAAGGAATTTAGTCCATCTTGTACAGTGGCGTAGCTAGGATTTTCTGAAGGGAGGTGTTAATTATAAACATTAAATATTAGGTATATATTATAATACGTACAAACTAAAACTTGTATTTTAATTAATTAATATGTATACAATATACATATTATTTGATATTTCATATTGACTTTTACGATTTACCTATGTTCCTATTTTATTATATATATATATAATAATGTATATTGTAATATAATATATGTAATAATAATGTAATATATGATACGGCTTAAGAGGAGTGTCATATCCACCAAACACCCCCCTTGTATACGCCACTGATCTTGTAATACTTTCAAAATTCTCCTTATAACTGCACACATAATTATTAATTATTATACACCGTCTCAAATACTCAATTTCATGTTTTCTCCAGTGGCGAATCCAGGGGGGATTAATAGGATAAATACTCCCCATGAGCTTATTATATACACAATACACATATTTTATTACATTGTGACTTGTGAGAAGTACTAGTTATATTCAGCGTTAAGTATCGTATTCCCCCCCCCACCTTGATAAATTTCTGGATCTGCCCCTGGTTTTCTCTTTAACAATTTTTCATTAATTGAAGAAGCCCTCAATCAAAAAAACACTGCCAATATTTTTAAATTTTTCAAAAAAAAAATAGACTTGGTTAAACAAATGTAAATACCATTAATATCATATTTTTAGTGTCTTATTTTTCAAAAATTAAGATAAAAAAAATAGGTCTACATACAACATAGTACACTAAATTACTATAGTTCAGAAAATTCCTTAACGCAAGCTCTGCATCATGTTCACTGAATCATAGATTGTAAAATTAAATGTACATTGTGAAGTAGTCAGTAGCTACTCATGTAATTATTGTATAATAACTAATAACTCGAAAAAAATTCTGAATAACCTACTGTAGATAACTAACCCGTTATCCAAATTAAAGAAGATTTTCTTTCACTGTCTAGTGTCTATCAGTTACAGTTACAATCGTAAGTCGTAGTATAGGTAAGTAGTGCTTTAAACGTGTTCTACTTCGAAAATTCCCTATTTTTAATCAATGTCATTATACAATATGATGCCACATATGAATTAGCCGACGTCTCACACATATTGTTATATACAAGGATGTACACAGGGACGTTTTGGGTGTTCAAACAACCCCCGAAGTATTTGGTTTTTGTAATAAGAATTGAATACTAACAAATTAAAATAATTAATATAATTAAATAAAAATACTTAAACACAATTTATAAATAAAATAAAATTATATTTATTGTATATTAACGTGATGGGTACAAAAGAATTTGAAAAAAAATGTTCTACTTTTCAAAAACACCCCCCAAAATTTGTTTCTGCATGTATCCCTGGTTATATAGGTATTAGGTATATAGATAGTTCAAAATAAATAATAGTACAAGAATAATTAAAAATTATGATAATTATTACAACATAAGTATACTTGAATACTATTTACAAAAACTGTGAACTTTATCCAAGTCAATTATTTATGAAGGTATAATACAATTTTTATTTGTTAGTATAAATATCGAATTTCAAATTGAGTACATATTTCATAAGTTGTTCAAGCAGCAATTGTGGATTGACTATTGATAAATTATATTAAATATACTTTTATAACTTTTACACAATATTCATTTTTTTTTATAAGTGTACATTGTACAATGATTAGTGCTTTACATTTTTTTATATTTGTCAAAATTACAAAGTTTATTAAATATATTTAATAAACTTAATAAATAAAATTTAAAATAATAAATTGAATATAACGTTTTTAGTTAAAAATGTATGAAAATTCAATTAAATGTTAACTGGGTGTGAGCTGACGATTAGATAATATACTTATACAGACATACAGTAAATCAAGTTCCCTGTTTTTTTTTTTTTTTTTTTTAATTTAATGTAGGTACCTACTCCGTGTTTTTAATACAAACAGTACCTGATCCACTCGCTTTCTCGCCGATTAGTGAACGGTTTGAGTGAGTAGATCCTTAAAATCGTTTTAACCTTGTAGCCGTTATAATAATATATAATATCATGAAGCATGACCATAATAATTATAATAATAATAATATGCTACGGTAAACTATATAGTTGATTACATATTTACATAAAATATATAATAAAATAAAAATAAATAATAATTAATAAGATATAAAATAGATCTAAACCGACTCAGCCTGATGATGCGTTACGGTGTTTCGTCAAATAGGGCAACTTCGTACCAGGAGTCCATGGACACGGATCGACCAAAAGTTTTAACATCGCGTATTTTATTATACTGCCGACGAGAGAGTGAGAGGCGGCGCACTAGCAAATTGCGTTCATATAGGACCCGTGTACAGCGATCGACGTCCGAGAACGAAAACGCGTCCGGGTCGCTTTGACTGACATGATTGAGCGGCGTTGAGTCACGTCTTACTGCTCAATAGCGAAAATGGACTTTTTTGTATTTTTACATTTCGAATTAGATTTATCTAAACTTTCAATAAAATCGTTTATGATTAAAAATTTTCAAAAAAAGGGCCATTAATTAAGTTTGTATCACAATAAACTCATTAAACGATTATTTTCTTTTATTTTAAAATATGGTATTAAGGTTTAAAGTAGGTATCTGGTATACCGTAAAGATACATAAAAATTCCAATAATCAGAATTTACCTAATCAAATGATTTTACATTATGCAAGTGTAAAAGGAAGGTAAGCGTGATTGTATATACGAAATCATATTATGCATTTATGCACTATACCTACTGTGGTTTTATTTGATCAATGGTTTCAAAAATTATTTTCCTTCGCAACACACTTTGGATAAACATTGTCTATTTTCCAAAATAAGAGCTTCGTAGTATTAAACTATGAATAGGTAAGTTTTTAATTAAAAACAAAATTGACGAATGACGATACTGATAAGAATATAGTGACAGAAATAATACGTGACTTTACAGAGATTTTAAAATATGTTTCTGAAATTCCGTGTGATGTCTGAAAGTTTTCATAACAAGTTAATCGACTGATATTAGTAAAAAAAATTAACTACCATGAGTTATAAACGATTTGTTGAAAAGAATGTGACAAATAATAACATCAATTTAAAAAGAATAGGTATGTAAAATTGTGTCACTGGCTTTTAAGAAAAAAATTATCTGTTGTGGTTTTGTATACAACAAAAAATTTCAAATTTTCACTACACTCCGTGTTTTCCTGGGAAACACTGTTGTAGATTATAATCTGTATTTAGATACTTACACAAGATTGAATGTAGGTATAAGTAGATCAAATTACATCTATACGATTATACCTAATATACCTATATAATATGCTATAGCCATATAGCAATAATCAGGCCCGGATTAACATTATCGTAGGCACAAGGCTCCTAGCCCCTAGGACTATTGTCATGTATTTGAATTATTAAGAAACCTTCTCATTGGGAGAAAAGTCTGGAATCTCTTAGGTAGGCCTTTACAGCATACAAATCAAATCTAAACTTTAATAACTTTTATATGATAACAGTTTTAGCAAATCCTAAAAGCAATTCGTTTTACTCTAAAATATATATATAATTAAAAACTGTCAAAAACTATAAAACAAAACCACCCTCTATTAAAACATTTTGTGTTTTACAATAAAATTATACCCACAATTTTCCGTAGGCCCTATAGGCACAGTGCCTATAGTGCCTATGCGTTAACACGGCCCTGACCATAACCCGTACATACTAAAAGTACATTTTGATAGCAATATCACTGTTACTAGCTTTTCAATATAACTATTTTAAAATTACTATAATACTATGATCATATTAATTACATTCTTGATAGACTTCGTTCACAAACTTCGCATTATTAATATCACTCAGCAATATTGTGGTCTTGGCTACTGAAAAATATAATAACAAATATAAATAAATAAATATTAAATTTATTGTGCTTGTGCATTAAATATGGGACATACTAAATACTAATATTATAATATGTGTACCTATATATTATTTATTATTAATAATATATTACTATATTAAGTTTTATTTATATAAACCATTTAATTATATTAGCACGTGTTATGTCATAGGCGTAGTTAGCGGGGGGCTTAGCCCCCCAGTCTGAATTTAAGCTCCCCCAGTTTGAATCATAGCCTCTCAAAAACTCTTAAATGTCTCTTCCTGGAAGGGGTAAAGCCCCCCCAACAAATTTGGCCACCCTACGCCTATGTGTTATGTGTAAGTAAAATGTAAGTTTTTTTTGTATAAATGTAAATATACAATAGGTATGTAATAATAAGTCACGATCCAAAATGTAGGTATATAAATAAAAATATAGTGTAACTACTATTTACCCATTATTCATTAATCATTATAATAATTTATATTTATAACAAAATTGAAAAATATAAACTTTATACTGTAAGTGTGTAGTCATTATTACCTATGATACACGTGTTAGGTTATCGTGAATATATTCATCATTGCAGTGCCAACTGCCAATTATCGAAAGTTACGAAATGCTCATTAATATAATATGAAGTTCATATTATGAACAATAAAGATTCAATATTCAACCTTATTTTAAATGTTTATGCGCAGTTTTAAATCCCAGAACAATTAAAATATTTATTATTATTCAATTTTAATTATAATATACGTTCAATTTAATTATATAATAATTATTATACAAGAACATATTTTGTGTAGACATTTTAGTTATACATTTAAAAATACACATACTTTATTTGATACGGCTATACCTAGTACCAGTATAGTATCTACTGACTACTTAGAGTTTTGACAGTTCTACGAGTTCTGCCGGTATAAATTCAAAAAGCATAATTTTTTTTTCAATTTGGATTAGGGTTATATTAGGTATAATATCTATGATACCTATGACCTATGTATAATATCAATACGACCTGTTGAAATAGTTGAATGATGATAATCATCACAATACTATATTTTTTGTTAATAGTTTATTTAAGACGACGGTCTTAGAAGCTTGTAGTACTGTTTATAATTTGTAGTGCTATTGCTATGTATTATAAATATTTTATATATTATAATATTATCATTGTGTGTTTCTTATAAAATATTGTAAAATGTAAATTATTAAATAGAGGCCAGAGATGATAAATTGGGTAAATAAAGAAAACTTTGGAAAACGCTTTTCGTGTAGATAACCTAGCCAGTTATTGTAGTTTATTGAATTTACTGAGACTAATTGGGAATAGCTACGAGCACAATAGATTTGGCCAGTTCAAGATTAGTATTTATAGACTTATAGTACGTGACACTACGTGTGTCGTGTACTCGTGTATTATCTTTTTGTTATAAATTTATTGTTTACATATTATATTATACGATAAGTACTTAAATTGTTTTCAATGTTGAACAGACGAGAAATGTGCTTAAAATAAATGTCTTAATATAAATTATAAAGGAGTAGAAAAATCATAGTACATTAGACTACCATTTCACATTAGTGCAAGAGAAGAATTTATTTATTATTTAATGATTAACAGTTATTATAAAAATGCATAACCTATGTAAAATGTCTTCATATTATGTAATTATTTATGAAATAACTATTAAAAATGGTACCTATAGAATATTATAAATTATAATTACAATTTAGATACAAATGATACAATTATTCATAAAAATTGAGTCAACATTTTTAATGTTCAGTGATAGCTTTTATAAAAAGATGAGTATATTATATGCGATTCATAATGACTATCCGTTATTTATTCACTCAAAAAAATCTTGTTTATTTATCATAAAAATATACAGAAAAGTAGATTATTTTTTAAAAAATGTTTTGATTAATAGGTATGATATAAATTGTAAAACTACAATAGAATCAAGAATCATTATTACCATTGGTTATATAGTAACTATAGTTTACTACTTATATAATCAATGTTAGTATCTATCGGCTATCAGTTTTTTGTTTGATCAAAATTTACTAACGACACTGAAATGTTTTATGTAGGTACTTATTTAAAATATATGTTATATACTAATGTACCTACCTATTAAGTATTTATTTATATTTGGTATACCATTAAGGTATTTAGACAATCCAGTTTTTTTTTTATCGTAGTAGAATATCCCTAAATTTAAAATGTTTGAATTTGAAAAAATAATTAAAATTAAAATTACTTGCTTTAGTAGCAGCTATGATTTATGAAGAGCTCACATTTCACAATTATTATTTATTATCACATACTCGCATACTTATATATACATATTGTCATATTATGCATTTGTCATTATGAGTACTGTTACTGACTAGTGACTACTGACTAAACTGTATACTGATTAGAACTTAGAAGTTATGCTTGAGACTGGTATTATATTATAGGTAATAGTATCATATAGATATAATGGAATATGTATAGCGTATTTGCGTATTACTGAAAAAATTTCACTAAAAACAGGCATGATGCCAGATCTCAGAAAAATGTCCAGACTTTCATAGAACTATTGAAGCAGAAGTCTGGCTCAGAGTATCTACACACCATCGTGGATATACTATATTGAACTTCTGTAAGTCACAACCACTATTTTTTTATAAGTACTAACCCACATACGTCTACTATTTTTCTCTATCCATTAGAATACTATTATTATTTGTATTATCAGTATTAGTATTAATTATAATTACTAAATTAATTTTAAAATATTTAATATATAGAAGCGGCTTTAGATACCTTTGACTTTGACTGCATTCTACGCAGAGTAAAATAGTTTTTTCAGGAATTTTATTTTGAAATTACATCAAATTAAATAAAAAAATTATATATTATAATTATGTAATATATTACTATACAATAAATTAAATATAGTTTAGTAACTTCTATATTTTATATTACGAGTATGTGCATGTAGAATGTGTAATGTCAATTCTGAGTAATTGATGTACCATTAATCATCATAGTTATTAATTTATCATGAAAGTATGAAACTTATATTTATTTATGATATAGATATATAATATGGCGCCTATTAATTTTAATAGGTATTTAAAATAATAAAATAAAATAGATTATTATTACTAGAATTATAGATTATATTATAATATGACATTTGATTCGCTTTATCATTATGAGAAAAGAGTAAAATAAGAAAGGAAAAAATAAATCTAGAGATTAAACTGATTAGAGCAATTTGTTTTTAAATGTCGAATTCATAATATATATTGGTAATGTAAACTACAAAGGAATAAAAAAAATGTTTCATTGGCGTATTATATTGGCGAATGGCCACAATATAATAATATAATAGAGAGGTATTACTGGTATTAGAAAATGGACAAACATTCATGCGAGAAAGTTAGTTTAATCAATAATCATTATTTATCGTAGTTTCATCACTATCGCGTTGTTATTTACGTATTATAAACATATTATTATTATATTACGTTTGTAATGTTTTTAAATAAAAACGGAGAATGAAGTCAGACGTCTACGTCTGAAAAGTGGTTTCGCGTAGGTAGGCGCCAAAGGAATTGGGACCTACAGGGATGGGGTTGTAATGACGAATCGAACCGATGGTAAAAATATGAAATTAATTTTTACTGACCGGTAACGACAGGCATAGGCGTGCGCAGACTTTTACCGCAGGGGGGGCCCTTAAAAAGGTCTGAACCAAAGATTCTTCTGTGATGATAACTGACTAATTAATAACTTTATCACATTTATTTTATATTTATACTATTAAATTAAAACTGGTTTCACTTTTTTCATGTAAAAACAAATTTAAAAATGTTCGCTATCTAGTATAATATAGATATCTATGCATTTATTAAAGAAAAAACCAGAGGCCCAAGGGGGGGGCTGTGGCCCACCCCGTGTGCGCACACTTATGACGACAGGTGTGATGATCACATAGGCAGCACTTTAGTTAGTTAGGTTGGATCTTATTAATGGAGGGGAAAAAATGAATCATAATTTACTGAACCATTTAAAAATTTTCTCATATTTAACTTATCTAATACATTCAACCTTATTTTTTACTTGCTTATAATCTGAATAAGAATAGTTAACATCTCATACTCCTATACTTTTATAATTTATATTTAAATAATTTCGCAGCCAAATGCCACTAATGGGTGGTTTCTTATTCCTATTTTCATTGTATTTTTGTTCTCTATCACTACACAGTAGACACACTCATTGTGCTAAATAATACAGATAGTGCATCTTAATAAAAAAAAATAGGTTGTTTGTTATCGCCCCGCCGTAAAGATATATTACGCTATTGCCTTTTCCTACAATTATCGTGTTTATCTCGTGATATAGATGATCTATTTTAGAAAATATTTTGGAAATATCTACGTTTAATAAGTTGCTAACTTTCGAGCTTTCGTCATTATAATGCCTATTTTGTTCAGACTTTTATATAAAATTAAATTTAAAACTATTAGGAATTTTTTGGAGTCTTATTATTTGGCTGAATTTATGTGGAGAATACGTCTCGAGAAACAAAATGCATTTCAAGGTATTTTAAAAGATATTTTAGAGTTCTGGTCTCTTTTGTAATTTAACATATTTTTTTAAATTTATAATTGTATTACATTTTTTAAATTTGAATTTTTTACTATTTTTAATAGCATGAAGTACCTATTGAAATATTTTTATATTTATTGTATAGTATTTTTAATTTATGGCAGGGCGTGAATAATACATTTTTAAAATTTGAATTTTTTACTTTTATACTATTTTTAATAATATTAAATATTGAAATAGTTTTTATATTTAGGTATTGTATTTATTTATTTATGACTGGGCGATAACAAACAAGTACCAAAAAATAGTATGTGGTATAATACCTATGTTATGTTATAAAAGTAATTATAATATTATATTATTAATACCCACAAATTTATAGAATTTACATTAGTTTATTTTAATTTATTGCAATATTGATAATATTGAACTAATAATAATAATAATTTTCTTTTAAAATTGTACAAAAGTAATTTCAACATAAATAACAAATATTTCATAACAATTGAAAATTGTTTAAATAATATTTAATTTATGAGGGGGCAATGGGCACAATGATAAGTTTGCCCTCTCAATATTTTTCCTGGAGGGGCAACTGCCCCCTCTTGTTCTCATGTCGCTATGAATGATCATATCGTGTTAAAAGAGAATAGATACGTTTTGGTAGTGCATTACGGTTTGCGGGCGAGAGATCAAAATCCAAAAGGTAGTCAGTCTGATTATAGTCATATGTATATGGTAAATATCGTGTGCTCGGCAAATGGCAATGGCGCGACTATCCGAGATAAAAGTGGCGCGATGCCGCGATCACATAATAGCCGTATTCGGCATTTTAGTGGGCCGTGGCGCGTCAGTGGCCAGTGCGTCACATGGCCGGCGGGTGGTGGGGTGCGGTCGGCGATGGCGTTTTTGTTTATCAACAACGGCGGCAACTACGTATGACAGTCAGTGTGTGATGGACGCACACGCGCCGCCCAGTGTCGCCAACCGGCCTGTGGTCTTGGTCGGGCATGTAGGGAAGGTCCCGTCAGGCGGCTCGTAGGGAAAATAGACGCGAGGTCGCGCACGCACTTTCATTATCGATCGCCGTTTTTTGATGCGACGCGTGGTCACACTGCGCGCTAACCTCACCAAACGCTCGTCGATTGTACGCTATCCGTCGTCTCTCACCCTATCTGCTTCTTTCTCTTCCGATTTCCTCTCGGCAAATCACATGTACTTTAAGCGTTTTCTACATTGTTCGATTGTCAAAATGTGTTCTTTTTAGATACATTTCTTCGTTTTGCGACTATAATCGTTTTTAAAGTATGTAAGTACACATTCATCTTTTTTATTTTAATGCTGGCGCGATAAATTTTTATAAATGCACCGTTTCTGTCTGTCGACTGGTAGTCGGTGGTGGCTGTCCGACGGCCACATCATGGATGCCGTCGACTGTCGTACGGCCGCGTTAGCTTTGGCTTCCCCGTCATCCGACGGCTGTGGTCGTTCGGATGGCAGTCAATAGTAATATTTTGTTACTTTTGAGGTTTCAACGCCTCACGCTAAAGGGGTTGTTCGTCACGTGGGGACCGCCCTTGGGCAGGCGCCCTTACGAAACCACCGCAGGTTGGGGTGATCTTTTAGGTTAGACTCCCGGTGTAGGTGTCTTGGAAGTCCGACCGGTTTTTAAAATTTCTTGTATGTTTAGGATTGCTCTTAATCACCAAAGTGTCAACAGACTAACATCAGCGTTATCGACACTAAACTTTTGGTTAGGTGTATTTGCCGTTTTTCTAGTGTTAGTTTGATGTGTTTTGGATTACTTGTACGATTTAACAATTATTAGTCCTCAAAGTGTAAATTTCACAAGTCAACTTTGTAAAAATTAACGTTTGCTGTACTATAATTGATAAAATTTATTGGTTCAAAGTTTTTAATATTATGTTCGTTATTTTACCATTTTAGTAGTATTATAAATATTAATGTTATGTATTTTTAATTGTATTTCTTATATTTAAAAATTTATTAACGTTTTACTAGAGCAATTTTTATTAATATAATCTGTTGCTAATTTCGTGATAGAGAAAATGTCTTATCTTTGCTTACTCACACTATTTTTATTATATCCATCTTTTTACTTTTATTGTATGTGTTGAGTTTTACATTAAGTTGTATATACTACTATACTACATTTACTTATTATAATTTCAGTGAATACCTATTGACATTAATATAATTGTCTTCAAATATTAAACAATGTACCTATGTATCCTGTGTATATTATATATATATGTTAATTTAAAATAACCTTATAAAATACTAGATTAATACGCTAAGTATTAAATTGATAGGGTTTTATAAATTTTCTAGGAAATAATTAATATTAAAAATTATTATTTAGATTCATTGATAAATTATTGATATTAATTATTAAATCAATTGGATAGTTTAAGGTATTAGATGATAAGTGATGACTTTTAATTTTAATAAAGTATATATTTAAATTAATTATAATATATTCTTGTAGTTTCAGTCCTTGAGAAGTTTTGTTATTATAGGTATATCAATAATTCATTGTAAAATGTGTTCATTGTCATCATTTTTTTGTAGTTACTTCAAACAATTTTTATTAATATTGCATTAGTGTATTATTATTGTTATATTAAAATTTATAATCAATTAATAAAAAACTTAAAAGATGCACTAACATTAATAAAATTATTTTACATTTTTAACTATATTAATTTTAGATTAGTATTTTTCAATTCTGTCATAGGTATATATTAAAATATTGTATATTATAAAATAATAAACATTGTTTTAATTACGTGCCTAGCTATATTCTTTTTTGAATTGAATGTTAAGTATTTTACATAATATTTGTGAGAATTAAATCTTTTATTTTATGTAGTTTTTAATTTTAATTTTATTGATTTCAGAATATTTTAAATAATGAATGCTAATGAGACGAAAAATGGACCTCCTAGTGAAACCAATGACTACTCGGGACCACCCGGCATGGACGTCGGTGGAACTATTGAGTCTGACTGGAAAGAAGTGGTGGATAACTTTGATGAGATGAATTTAAAAGAAGAATTGTTGCGTGGTATCTATGGATATGGTTTTGAAAAGCCATCAGCTATTCAACAACGTGCTATTTTGCCGTGCATCAAGGGACATGATGTTATTGCTCAGGCCCAATCTGGTACTGGCAAGACAGCTACTTTTTCAATATCTATACTCCAACAAATTGATACAAGTTTGAATGAGTGCCAAGCACTTATTTTGGCACCAACACGTGAATTGGCTCAACAGATTCAAAAGGTAAGCTTATTTGTTTGATTAGATGTACTGTTTACTAATATAATGTTGTTTTTAGGTGGTTATTGCTTTGGGTGATTTCATGAAGGCAGATTGTCATGCTTGCATTGGGGGTACAAACGTTCGTGATGACATGCGTAAGCTGGATACTGGATCCCATGTAGTGGTTGGAACTCCTGGCCGTGTTTATGACATGATTGCTAGAAAATCCCTACGAACTCAATTTATTAAGATATTTGTGTTGGACGAAGCTGATGAAATGTTGTCTCGAGGTTTCAAAGATCAAATTAAAGAGGTGTTCAAGTTCCTCGAAGAAGATATTCAGGTCATTCTGTTGTCTGCTACAATGCCCGAGGACGTTTTGGATGTGAGTACTCATTTTATGCGTAATCCAGTACGCATTCTCGTTCAAAAGGAAGAACTGACATTGGAAGGTTTGTATATTTGTCCTTAGTTTCTTAAGTCTATTTCCTTAATTTATTTCTTATTATTTATTTAGGTATTAAACAGTTTTACATCAATGTTACCAAAGAAGAATGGAAGTTTGACACTCTATGTGATTTGTATGACACTCTTAGTATCACCCAGGCTGTGATTTTCTGTAACACACGTCGTAAGGTAGAATGGTTGACTGAAAATATGCGTTTGAAAACATTTACTGTATCAGCTATGCATGGAGAAATGGACCAACGTCAACGAGAGCTAATTATGCGTCAATTCCGTTCTGGCTCTAGTCGTGTTCTAATTACCACTGATTTGTTGGCTCGAGGCATTGATGTACAACAAGTTTCTCTGGTTATCAATTATGATTTGCCGTCCAATCGCGAAAACTATATTCACAGGATTGGACGTTCTGGCCGTTTCGGTCGTAAAGGAGTCGCCATTAATTTTATCACTGAAGACGACAAAAGAGCTATGAAGGATATTGAATCATTTTACAACACTCACGTGCTCGAGATGCCACAGAATGTGGCTGATTTGCTGTAGACATGCTTTGTATCTGTGAGTAGTTACTTTGAAACAAGTGAAATACAGCGTTCAAATACGATTCAAATTTTCTTTTTTCTTTTTATATATAAATACTTATATAAAAACAAAAAAAAAACCACAAAAAAATTTTAATTGATAACTATCCAATATTTTATCTTAAGCATTTTTTTCCTTTTCATTTTACTGTGTTTGAGTGATATGACTATTTCAATAATCCAATTTACAAAAATGATAAGTGCACATTTTAATACTTGGTATGTTTTGATTTTAAATAAAACTTATTATAAAATTTTCATAGTCTCATTGTACTTCCGTTTGGTAATTCCTTTTCGGTTGTAAATAGTATGTTGTATTGGAATTGGAAACTTCTTAATATTATATTTATGGTCTTAAATTTTTATAGTTACATTGAAAACTGATGGGCGTTTATTAAGATGAAAATAATTTTATAAGTATTGAAAGTATGTTAATAAATTATAATGATTTTTATTTAAAATTAACAGTTAAATAACTGTATTAAGCAACATTGTGCAAGCTGAAGGTTGAAACATTTTTTAAATGAGTTATCATAATATATTAATATGACTCCAAGTGGTTAAGTTGATAAATGTTATTTACAATGAGTGGTTCCTATGTATAAATGTTTATAGGTTGTGGATAATAAAAGTTGTGCATTACTGTAGAACAAAAAAAAAACTATTTTTTAAATTCTAAATGGCTGAACATAAAAAAAAAAAAAAAACTAGACTCAAAATTTAGGCTTACATTTAATTACTGACTTGTGAAGATTGTCTAAGTAACTAATTTTTTTTTAGAAATATAATATTTAATTCTTAATATTATATTAAGATAAAGTTAATAAATTATAAGTGATTTAGCATTTCTTGTTAAAATATGCTATTTACTGATTTATAACAAATTTTGATTAACTTAGTTTAAACTTGTATTTGTTATCATGTATTATTAAATCGAGTTATGGTTTTCTGGTTAAAATTGTCCACTTATAATTTGTATTTGATATATGAATTAGATATTAGGTATAAGAAAAATGTCTGGTAGTGTTATTTAGCATTTTTATATGTTAATAGCACATTAATTGTATTTTCTTGCTTACTTTTATCGAATGAAGTGCCAGCATGTTTAAGTATCGCATGGATATTTTTTAGTGATTGCCTAGCCTCAGCTGCTGCTCCACCCTCGACCGGTTTCAACGTCTTCTCATCTAGGCCTAAAGAACCAGAAATATACAACACATTGCCTGCCTGCACCGCCTGACTATGATAAAAAGTAAAATACAATTAAATTTTTTTTTTTCTAAACGGAGAAATGTTTTTTTTATAAAAAAGTTAATCATTGTAAAAGTTAAATAATACTTACTTGTAAGCTCCAGGAAGTTTTGGAACCAACGGGGAGTTAATTATCTTTTTTACTACACTCATAATATTAGTTCTTATTTCTGTTAAAAAAAATTCGATGAATTATGATATTTTTCTATCGGTCACATAAGTATATTCTAATAAAACATTAATTCATGCTCCTGTTGAAAGATAATTACTACTACCACATTAATAATCATCGGATTTATATTAAGTAAATATTAAAGAATAAATTGGTACACATTATGTACTAATTAGGTTATAGGTAATGAGGTCATAAATATTACAGTAACCTAGTTACTATTAGTTATTATTTGTATTCTCATTTCTCAGTAAACAGGAAAACAGTTATTTTTGTTTCCTTTGATATATAGCTTTAATGTTTAGTTATAATATTTATTTTTTAATACTGAGAGATAACTTTTTTAGTTTTGCATTATGATGATGTTATAATAACATTTTATATTTTCATAATATTTTAATAATTAATTAATTTCATGTGATTTATATGGGGTGTTCAGTATTTTATTATATATTTATTTATTTTTAATTTTCTGTGGTTCATTTAATTCTAATGTCTAATAATTTTATTATTAGTCATAACTGGAATTTAATATTTCAAGTTTTTTCACTTTTTTATAACTGCCTAGAGAACATGATTTTTGTATATATTAATCTTAAAATTGAGTGTTTTTCTAAAACTAAAGGTTTGAATTAGTTTAATGAGTGTTTTTTTTTTTTAAGGAAATTGTTTATATTACAATTTACTCCTCGTTAAGTTCATAGTAGATAACTCCATTTTTTACTTGTTTTCTTGAATTTGTATGTACCTTTATTATATTCATTTTTTTTTCATTTTGAAACCAGTTAGGGTAAGAGATAAGCATGTATAATATATGCAAAATAATAAAATGAAAAAATAAAAAAAAAATGTGTTATTTATTTACATATTTTCAATGAATAATTGTGGTAATACATAAATACATTTCTCATCATGTTGGAATAGTTTTCTTTTTTGTTAGTTACAATGTGTTAAATTTATCTCCAATTCATCAAATAATACTTGGCATCTGTATGAAGTTTATAGATGATATTTTATAAGTTTTTAAAATTAAATTTTAGTATATATCAGTTTTATGATAATTATTGATAGTTTACTTTGTAAAGTATTTTTTTTTATTTTTTATCTTCTATGTATTTAATTAGTTCATAATGTTGCTCTTGGAGCTTTTTCACGTAAAAGGCACTTGGTGGTGGCTGGTCTCAAAATCATTATGCAACTATTAATATAATTTATGTTAAATACAAGTATTCACTTGAGACACGACTAAAGAGTAAGTGACTTATAGTCTAATTTGAGTGTTTGTTTTTGTTGAGAAGTTATATATCAATGCAAATTTTTAAGGATTCTCTACAAAAACATAGTACAGATGTAAATAACTATAGTATAACATTGTATAAATGGTTGGTTCGATAGGTGTTATTTAATTGATTTATTAAGTGAATGTTATTTAGCGGAGACTGTACAAGAACTATTTATTTGAATCTTTGAATTGAAAGAAAATTATATTTTTTTGTACTACTCAATGACTTGGTTTTACAGTTAAGTCGGCATTATTAATGTTTTTAAAATACTATACAAAGAATATATGACAAATATTTATTTAATTACCTATTAAGAAATAGAAAATGCATCTCTATAATACCAACTGACTAAAGTAAAAAAACAGGTAATTATACTTTTACTTTAAATATACATCTATGCTTAAATATTTGTAAATAAGCTTTTCAGTTGTGTTGAAATATTTTTTAGTAGGAGGTACAAACACAAATTTTTAATCAGCTACCAGCCAATACCTAGACACCTTTAAAAGTATTATTTCTAATTGGCCATTACTAATCAACAGGGCTAGGATTTGTATGCAATAAAAAATTGTAAAATATGCAAAAATATGAATTTAAATTTTTAAAATATATACATAAAAATATAGTTACAAATATTTTTATTTATTGAAACACATCAGTGATTAGCTGATTGTCATATAATACGTATAATTGAGATTAAAAATTAAATTATTTATTTTTCGCGTGCAATAATTATTATTTTAGCAATAAAATTTATAATTCTTATTCAATAGTAGAAATATGTGTATTCTATGCTACGACCACATATTTTTTTAAATTTTTGAATATAAATGGTTGGTGAACTTAACATAATATATTGTACTATAGGATTGTAATTATAAAAATAAAATTAATGTTCGATTAAAAATCAAGTTATAGACTTTGATCAGTTTCATAAATTATTATCGGCTTAAATATAATAAATACAATCATACTAAATATGCATTAAGCTCAATATATGCAATATGCAAAAACATGCAAAATAAAAATATGTAGTACCATTTTCATAACAATAATATAAATCGTGGACATAACTCACTTAAATTTCATTTGAACATAGCAAAAAAAACATGCTGTTGCATACAAATCCTAGCCCTGCTGATCAATATATTATGTTCATATTAATTAGATGACAATATGATTATATATTTAGTACCTACTACTAAGAGTCGTTTTTTCAAAATTATATAGACCCCAGTGGCCAGTACCCATCTCCCAATATTAAATGGTATTACTTCATAATTGATGCATTTATCTGAAATTTATGTTGCTATTTATTATTAAAATTTGCTACATAATAGTATAGTAATATTATAATATTAACTTTTTTCTTATGGACATTTAGTATACATTATTGAAATAATTGATATTTTTTTAAAATACCTAATTGTTAAGGAAGGCCAACCGATAATCATAGAAAGTTACTAAGGACTAATCAAAATTTCTGAATCCCATACATGTACATGGTTACTATTGGTTGTTAATGATGCTATATGAAAAACTAGTAGTGTTCTAAGGCAAGGTGTATATTTCTTGTAAGATGTATTTTGTTTATTTGTGTCATAGATTTTTTTCTTGAGTGACATACATTTTGTGTCTAATCTGATAAAGACCTGTATACATAAATATACATTTATGTTTTAATAAGTCTTAACAAGTTTTAATACAATTAACAAACTCAATAACTCAAAATCAGTGATGACTTAGTATCAAGTTGAATGTTATGCGAAAGTAATAAAATAAAGCACCACATATCAAGGTTAGGTATGTTTAAAATATAAGTTTATTTCTCAATACCACAATAATAAAATATAATATAAACATTTCAGAATCACTCAGAGTGAATAAAAACATAATCATCAGAGTTACTAAATTATGGTGAAAGCTAATTTTAACTATTTGCACCTACTACCCAGTTTTTATATTCTGAGATATTTTTTTAAAGGCTTTGGATTTACAATTTTACATAAAAATAATTACTTTATCATAATTCAAAAACCATATTATTATTATATTTACAAATAATAGTTAAGTTACAAAATATCTTAGAAATTATATTGTTATTGTATAGAAAAATAACTTAAATTAAAAAAATTAATTAATAATAAAAAGAAGTATCAATGGTTTGATTGGATGTACCAGTGATCTACATTATACTTGGTCCAACAAGAGAACATGCCAGTCAGATAAAAACCAGTTCTGCACATCATTCTGCCATAGCATACCAGTATTGAGTGGAGATGTGCAGAATCAGTGTGTCTTCTCATTGGGTAGATTACTTGATTACACGGCAGAGTTGTTATTCGAAAGGTTCGGTTAGATTACAAAATGTCCCAACATTTCTAGCACGTTTAACAATAGGATTAGGCAGTCTAGTCAAGGCATTTAGTTGATTATTTATACTATCAATATATAGATGTAACCTTTGGAATCTTTTTTTCCAGGAGCGTTGTACATTTTTTAACCTTTGTGCATCACTTATCTGTTTACTATATTTAAGGTGAAGAATTTCTGCACTTTTCGTTAAGACCTCATCTTCCAAATTAAGTTCAGCAAGTTTAGCCGAACGTCTGGATAGTATCTAAAAGCAAACACACCAACAAATCAATTATTGTTTCCCAAATATGTTTTTAATAAAATAAATCCTTACCATTGCAATTAATGACGATTGTTCGTTGTTTGGTACTATCTCATTGTTTAATACTTTCTTGATGAATGTTGATGCTTTCTTATTTATAATGTCATCGCATTCAGGAACAGTTGTAGTACCGGCGAAACTACAATCCGTGTTTGAGGTTGATAAAATGCTGTCACTGTCGTTGCCAAGTTCGGTATGTTTTATATCATTTTGATTCTTTTTGACATTGTCCCGGATGACGCACTGAGTGGGTAAATCGTCAATCACGGATCCAACGTTGTCGTTCTCGGTTTGAGTAAATGTGTTACAGTTTTTCTTCAACTGTTTATTTACTTTTACTGCAGGATTTTTATTCTCACTATAGCGTTCCATGACAAAAAACGTTTATAAGATTAGAAATCGAACAGAAATCATATAGGTACCAAGCACCAATAAGTAACTTAAAGACCCTAGACAATTAACTACAAGCTCATTAGGTTCTCTCTAACCAGTATACGATAGTTATTAGTTAACAATTTCGGTACTGTTCTAGTATCTAGGGCATAGACTGTTACTACTATAATAGACAGGAACTGTTTATACTTTATACTCTATAACAATTAACAACATAACACTATACGTTTTATATGTTATCTATGACTATAATACACGGCAATACGGCATTATGAATTTACGAACGGCGTGACGCCTAACCATAGGGTAATAATAAAAATAATAAAGTACTAAAGTAATTACTAATTAGTAATTACTCTATGCGCCTAACCTAATGTCCTAATCTAACGGCCAACGGGGTTGCCCGTAACAACATTAACAACATCGCGGCATCGCGCAGTGATATAAGCCGTAAGCCGTTTTGGATGACAGGCATGCATATGTCCAATAATTATTGTAGAGTTTACCTATAGACTAAACACATCCGCGTATGCGCATTAAAAAAATGAATATAATATATTTTACATTTTTACCATTAGAAATATTTTTGTAACAATAAATTGTAACATTAGGTAATTAATAAATAACTAATAAATCGTTAATAATAGCTAAAATAGACAGTATAAAAAACCCATGCTACGATATTACCGTATGCCTTATGGGCACAGTTAGGATCCATGGTAAGAAATTGTACTTACTACTTGGTAGGTACCTAACCGAAATTCAGAGTTCGAACAGAAATAATCTCAAATAAAAATAAAATCATAGAATTATTATTATTATTATTCAGTGAATAGTTGTGTTGAATTATTAATTAATGAGTATTGAGTAGAAGACTAAGAAAATTAGAACAATACCCAAATAATTAAATTACATAATTATTTCAATCATTACACTTACCGGGAAAAGCAGGAATGATTGGCTTTAACAGTTTAACAACAAATCGCTTTCAAATAATAGTTTGACAATACTTTATTCTATATACTTATAATTTATTTTACATTCCATCCTTAAAATTTCTTGAAAATTTTCTACAGTTACCTTATTTTTTTATTACTTTTACTAGTATTACATTTTTTTATCTAAAATAAATATCACATCTAAGATGTAACTAAAATATTAATATCATTTAATTAAATTTTAAAATGGTAAGTACTTCAAATAAAGATAAGATAAATATTTCGTACCTAAGGTAAAGCTAAAATTGAAACTAAAAACAACTCAGTACCTAGTCAGTTTATCAATATTCGAATTATAATTTATAAGAACGATTATTATGACATACCTTAGGTGGATAGATATATATATACCTATATCCACGTATCCACCTTTGACAGTTGGGCCTATACCTATTAAAAAATAGGTATATCTATGGGTCTATACATTGGCGTCACGAGCTTATTTTTTAGGGACAATTGCCCCAAACAATTTTTGGTGGGTGGGTAATTTTGTTAGACCGTAACAATATTTTTGTATTTAACTAGCATTGTAATGTATAATTTTTAATATTTAAGAGGACGTTATAACCGTGTGTGTTGTCTCCGTCTTACAAGTATGTAACATGGCATATTTTACGCTCCGCAGAACACGTTTATCTACGATAATTTAAAAAATAGAGTAAATTGACCTCTTATAAAATCTTAAGTTAAGATTATTATCTAGAACCTTATAGGTTTTTTATTATATTTTAATTTAAAAGCGAGTTATGAGTATTTTAAAATTGTAAATTGTTTGTAGATTTTATAAGAGGTCAATTTAATCTGCGGCGCTGAAAATATGCCATGTTACACACTTGTAAGACGGAGACAACACATGCGGGTATAACGTCCTCTTGATATATAGGTATATCGGCAGGGGTTTTTACTTCAATGTTTGCCCCTGTGAAAAAAATGTTCGTGACACCACTGGGCCTATGGCTATTCGCAAATTTTATTCGTGAAGTTTTATGTAATCAAACACAATTGCTGTGAGTGAGTGTTGTGTTGTAATGTTTTAGTGTTTTAAAGTCTAAACCACGAACTATTAAATATTTACTAATATAAAAAATATTAAAATATTAGGTAAATAAATATTTAGTTATTTAATCGTGGTTTAAAATGAATAATAATGAACTGTACTATCCCTTATTTATGTGTTTACATACTTTGGAAATTACCCTCTTTCTTCCGCAGTCGGATAAAAAGAGATTTTACAATAATTCTGCGAACTAAGAAACGCGAAGAGAATCCATAATTTATACGAATCTAACAATTCTAACATCTAGATAGCGTTGGCGTAATGAAAATAAATAAAAACCATCTATTCTGTGATTTCACTCGCTTACTTGTTACCTGGTCAATGGACATACCGTGCTTTATTAAAATAATTGTTTATAGAATTAATTATTATTCCATGATCAATGTTTTTAGGTACGGATTAATGTATATCTTAAACTGTGCTTTTAATTTTGAAGATAAAATTTTTTAGTTGTATTTAATTTTTGTAGTTGTTTATATTAGCCTTCGCCCTTCGCGTTCAGAGTTTCAGACGCCTAGTCATCTAAATCTTTGTTGGTGAGTATTAAAAATTAAAATACCTATAGGTACATATAACTATTAACTAGAATACTAGATATAACATATTATATAACTATCTGAATAATTACCTACATTGTTCTTTTGGATTCGGGCCTGTGGGGACTATATTATGGATAACATCGTGTCGGTAATGGTCATGTATGATTGACAATAAGTTCTAAACATTGTTATTTTATACAATTGTAAAAATATTATGTAAAATATGTGCGGGTTTGTACTTTTTTGTTTCTATGCCGATTACTCCCCGTATAATAATAGTATAATATTTTTTCAAAACGCAATCATCTCAAACAGTCAAACATAATTATTAGTTGGTACCCTAATAATTATATTCCGTTTTTACACTAAACTGAACCACAGAATAATAAATTATACTTTAGACTTATAGAGGGATAATTTTTCGAAATTCTTAATAATTTTTCAAAAATTTTAGAAAAACTATAATAAATTAGGTTATTATTATTATTTTTTGTTGAGAGACGTTGCTCTAAATAATTTAAAGCTCAACTGTTAAAATTGAACTAAAATCGGTAAATTTTGAGAATATTATTTTTGGATTTTATAGAATTTTATTAAAAGGTAAATTCAAATTTTGAACTAAACTAGGTTTTAGATTTTTAGATTTTGAATTCGGTTCTGAAATCTTAATAGGGAAAAATTCTAATTAAACTGCTTCGTGCTCTGATATGCTGTATAATAAATACAGTACATGTAGGTACCTGCGATGTAGGCTTTAACGTGGTTCGCTAAAAAAACTTTTGAAGTCCTAGTATACAAAATGCGCATGATTCAAAATTACAATTTGTTATTAATACGAATTATAATAAGAATAATAATACAATAATTACTATGATTTAAGATATTCGGTAGTTTAAAAAGTAAAATGTGTTAGCTCTGTAAAATATTTTGTTTAGTTTCGTTAACATAACAAAAATGTCTATAAAAAAGTAAAATATAGTAAAGATAGGTAGTATGATTGATGGTGATGATGTAGGGGCAAGGCTTTCGTGGATCTGTTTGTTATCAAATATTTAAGCCCCACCCCAAATATTTTACAGGATCTTCGTGTATTGTAAGGGTTATCGTAAATACAATAAATGTATTTTATTACAATTTTGTATTATACATCTATAAAAATAATCATTCATATAATATAAATATCCATTGTCATCATTAAAGTCATGAGTTCATAATTCAAAAATTTAAAATTAACACTATATACACAATAAAAATATATCTGCTGTTGTAAATCAATAAGAATAGAAAATAATAGAATATAATTATAAATAATTAGGTGTTGAAATTAAAAGAACTATGAGTTGAAAGAATCAAATTAATTTATTAATAAAAAATCTTAGAAAAATGTTGTACTCGTATAGACGTATATATTAAGAAATCTTAACACAAAGTTCTAGAATTACCTAAACTGTGTTAATAGTTTATTTAGTGTTGGTGGAATTAATAATCTTCTATGGTGTTATAGATTGGAGCGGGGCTTTCGATAATGTTATATTTATTTATATACATAATATATATATTATATTTGTAGAGACATGTCAACTAATTTATATAATAAACCTTCCAATTAATTTATTTAAAAAAAGCATTTGGTAGTGACTATTGGAATCTCCTGATGAATTAATAATGTTATTCCTACTAATTATATTGTGATCAATTTTAGATTTTAAATTTTTGATATTTATTTTATATGTTAAAACCAAGAATTTATTTTTAATTATAAATTATTTTAAAGTTTTATCGATAGATATTATATAGGTTACCTATATACGTATGATTAACTGTAGTTTATATTGTGTATCTATATATTTATCAAATAGAAATATTTTAGATATTTTTAGATAATTTGATTTAGAACTCTTGGCCCTCACACGAGTCCTCTCAGTAGAGCCATGTACTCATATATGTATATGAAATGAAATTAAATAAAAATAAATAGTTAAATAACCATTGATTATAAATAAAAAATCAAAAAATGGATATTTTAATGTAATTTTATAAATCACATATATTATAGTATTATCATTATAGCCATTTTAAACTCTGAGCGGAGCGATTAATGTATTGATTTTCAATGTGTGTATGTATAATGTATATAAGTAGAAAAATTTTTCAATCTTCAACTTTGAGAGTAGTTATATTGTAACATGGAATCGGTAGGAACTCGGATAGTAAGTAGTTCAAGTATTTTCTAGTAGCATCAACTGTACCTCTGATTAGTTTTAAATGAACTTACCTTATCCTAATTTTTTACGTCCATCATTTAGTCCAGTAATTCTTAACCGGTTTTTGTTCTCGGGTATTTTATAAACCGAAGCACTGGATCTTCCGGAGCACCCTACACATTTTAATATGTATAGGAATTCTCGAATGATTTACATTAATTTATAATTATCTTGTGCTCATGGCACATCTAAGACCAATTTATGAAATAATAATGTGCCGTAGTTCCGTGGTACACCGGTTGAGAATTATTGATCTAGTTTATTAATTTTAATACTACAATATTAACCTAGCTAAACGAAAAATGCTGAACGTAAATTTGTGATGTTAGGTACATATTATTGTATGACGACCTTCTCACCTTTTATTTTTCATTTTATTATTATTTTGAAGAAGATGGCTTTAGTCCACATAATCATACTAATCATATAATTATATTATATTATTATATAATAGTAATAATACTTTATTAATTATTATTTTTTAGATATCTACTATTATTATGCAATATGCTTAACAGTACATGATGTATTGTGTGCAGATAAAATATTTATAGTTTTCTCTGGTTTTCGTTTCTTACATAGATATAAATATAAAATATATAATAAATAATTAAATTTTATCAAAATATATAATATACACAGTGTGTTCACCAATTTAGGGAACACTGAATTTCTCTGCCGGATTTTAGACTCTGAGCGGAGCGATGAATGTATTTTTGGAATAAATCTATTTTTTTTTACAAATTGGTGGTATATAAATACATATTTTTTGATACGCTTCAAATTTTTTCGAAAATTTGGTCTCTACATGCGTAGTAAAAACTTTTTTTTTGAATAGCAACACCTATTTTGAACACCATATTCGGATAGGCCAATTTTTTAAACCAATTTTAATGTATCAACTATGGTTCTAAATTCAAAATTGATTGAATGAGAGCCATGTCAATTTTAATAAATAATACATTTTAGATTCTGAACGGAGCGATGAATGTATTGATTTTACAATGTTGTGTGTTTTTTTTTGTGCCTGTGTACACAAGAACGTGTCGAAATAATGCTCGAATTTAAAACTTTGAGGGTGGTTTCCGATAGCAAAATGAATCTAGTTGGTGCATTGAGGAGGTCATTTTTTGAATTTCTCAATAGTTTTCAAAAGCGGCGGGAAAAACCAAAAAAATTACGGAAAAACGGGAATTTTTACGCAAAACTAGTTTTTGACCAAAATGATTTTTTTATATGGTTGTTACTCAAAAACTAATCACTGTAAAAACTTGAAATTTTTACCAAATGTTTATTTCAGTGTTATATACATACAGTTGAATTTTCAAAACATTTTGACTTTTTTTGAGTTATTTATAGACCACTGAAATTTTCGATTTTTTTGAGAAATTTTTTTTAAAGTGTCGATTAAAAATTTTTGGATGATCAAAAAGTTTTGAAAATTTAATACAAGGTTCCTTATGAGTTTTTTTTATTGTAGCTAAAAAAAATTAAAAATCGTTAGTCACAATTTTTTTTTATAAGCGTTTATAGTTCAAATTTTTACGAAATCTGTCGAAAACTCGAAAATGTGCAAGTAATTTTGAAGTTAAAAAATTATAAAATTGTTTGTGATTATAACTAAGGATTGAAAATACAACACTGAGTTGTCCATAAGTTTTGCTTCAAGTAGGTATAGAGAAAACTCGAAGCATTATGATAGGGAAAATTTTAAGTGCGTTTGAATTTTAAATTTTTACGAAATAGTGTAAATAGTAAAAAGTAAAAAAAAAGTATAAAAAGTCGTGGATACTTGAAAATTTTACCAGTTATTAAGATTGGCATTTTCTTTATATGAGTTAATTTTCTAAATATTTTGACTTTTTTTTTAGCTATTTATAGACAACTGAAATTAATTTTTTTTTGAAGTGTCGATAAAATTTTTTTGGCCCATTCAAAATACTTGAAAATTTAATACAAAGATCCTCATAAGTTATTCTTATAATGATTAAAAAATTATAAGAATACATAAGCACAATTTTTTTTTTATTAGCAATTTGAAGTTCAAATATTGACAAAAATTCGTTAAATTCCTGAATATTTGCAAATTATTTTGTAGGTATAATTCATAAAAATTTTTGTACAAGTAGCTAAGAGTTAAAATTCAATATAAGATTTTCCATAAGTTTAGCTTATAATAATTATAAAAGAACTTAAATTTTGATGTATTCAGGCCATTAAAACATAAACCACCTTTTTCACCATCCACTGAAAAATATATCCTAGGCTGACAAATCATCTTCGTTCAGAATTGTTTTTCGTATACAATGATAATAATTATCATTGGATTCAAATTTAACTCTCCTATAATATATAATAGTGATCCACACGGCACCTAATGTATAGCGCAGAGCGGTACCCACTTACCCACTTTTTTGTGTTATTTTTAAAAATTAATAAAATCACTTATAATATTAATTCTTATTAATTACTTTTTGAATATTTGTACGAATTTTTTTTATTTTATTAGACCCATCCGAATATGGTATACAAAATAGGTGTTGCTATTAAAAAAAAAGTTTTTACTGAGCATGCGCAGAACAACATTTCAACATTTTTTAAATGTATTGAAAAGTGTGTATTTATATACGACCAGTTAAAAAAAAAAATCGTTTTATTTCAAAAAAATCCGGCCGAGAAATTCAGTGTTCCCTAAATTGGTGAACACACAGTATATATACCTATAATAATATTTTTGTGGGATTTTTGCGGTCGCCATATACAAGCTAGGGATGACGAAGACAACAGAGATAAGAATAATACATTTTTCTCGTTGGTTGCGTCTCATATTTATTTTTCCGTTCATTATTTGTCAAATAATATTGTTAAACATGGTTTCGCTTGTAGATGAACCACTGGAGCTATATTTTGTCCAAATTTTTACTATGAAAAGAGGAGGACTTTGACCATGCTATTTATTTTACCAGTATTGTTCTAGTACCTATCTAAATAAATTCTAAGTATAGCGAGTACAGCAACGATAGTAAGAAACAAGTAATTATATTGTTTAAAAGAACGTTATTACAATGTCTTTAAATCTTCAATAATAATATATATTTTAAATCGTAAATCGAATCGTACTATTTATTTTATATTGTAAAAAATAAAAATCACAATACACGATCCGAGTTCTCTGGCTCTTTTTACCGTGTATAGTTCCGCCAAGTAATTTGTAGAGAAATTCTTTAAACTGCCTAGGTATACATCGAACCCCGTAAAAAGCAAGTGCGGCGAGACGTGCAACTCAAAAGCCCAATCGTTTTGAGCTTTTTATTTTTTTGAATTGATATAATATACTCGTACACTATTATGACAGTAGTATAATGATCCTTTCGCGCGTGATCGGCGCTGCACATTGTAACAATATCGTATTATAATATAGGTAGGTGTCCATAATAACATAATAATAATTGCGCGTAGTGTGGGCGTCAAATCGTTTGGCGGCGCTGCGCGTATGAGACCCGCCGAAGAATAACGCCACTGCCACCCGTCGTTACCACTGCCTCGGTTTGGTGCGGAGGGGAACCACCCCAACCCTTCGGGTGGCGCGCGCGTCCGGCACACGTCGGCCGACGACAAACGCGTCGCTCACGCTCGCACACGACCGCAGTCTGCCGCCAAACACCCATCCCGTCGGGTCCGTTGCCGTCACACGGCCGTATCGTATCGTTCACCGTCGTCGTCGTCGTCGTCGTCGTCGCCGCAGCCGCGCCGCCGTTTCTCTATCCTCGAGATCATGTGTCGTCCACTCACGTCCGACCGGTCGCCGTCGCGGCCGTCGCCGTCATCACCGTTGCCGCCGGAATGATGACAATATTATATAATGTATATTTATAATAATTATTATTAAATAGGTATTAGTGCGATGGTCGCAGTCTCCTCCTCTACCGTTTCGCGCCATTTCCGCGCCGTGCGTCGTGAAACTGATTTTGAAAACTGAAATTCGCTATAAAATTTATTCCTCGGCGTTTTTACTGCGGTCCACCTTATTTCTCGTGTACCCTGTACGGTTTAGTCGGTTTTAGTGGTTACTCGCGACCCGCGAGTGTAACGATCGCCGCCCGCCGCCCTCGACGTCATGGAGGCGGACCTCCGGGTTCTCCTGGTCGTTTGGATACTGTCCACCATGGGAGCGTCACCTGAACTGGCGTCTGAAGGTATGAGAAAACCATCGTGCGAGAGTTCACGGTTAACTATATATATACGTTGATTGCTGTTGCGTTGCAGCAGCGAATAAAACCTCCACTGGGTGGTCTCGGAAAAACCAAGAGTTAGAGCATACGAAAAACGCAGTAAAATGTCTATAAAAAAATAAACGAATAAAAAGTTTTACGCGCGTACAATAAAATTATAATAACGGTCCCACGAAACTTTCGAGTTTCGAACGTATGTACCTCCTAACGACAATATTTTATTATGTCACCCGATATTTTAAAAAATATTCAAGGTTTAAAAAAATTGAAATGATTTAAAATATTCAATTGTATTTATATCGAGAATTGATAAAACAATAAATGGATTTTCACTTTCACTCCAAATGTAGTTTTCACAACGGTGGACGATAACAACTTACATCTCATTATCGGTTAGACAAATATTTTTTTCATTCCATCGTTAGTGTCAAGTACTCAAGTACCTGTTATATTTAAATTGTTTTTCAGATATGCATTTAAACTATCCTATATTATTATGGTCCAAAATAATAATTTAAAATATTGTCTTAAACTCAAAACTAATTTAATGCTTTTAAAAATCTAAATTACTACAGTTTTAAAATTAAATTTGAGTATTGAATTATTGTATTTTAGTATGTTAAATATGCTAAATATGAGTACAACATTTTTTTACCATAATCTATATAAAATATAGATTTAAATTCAAATCGTTTACGTTAAAAATATTGTGGCACTTGTTTATATGTTTATGTTTAATAAATCTTGGAGATGTTTTTCCAAATATGATATTAAAATAATTTGTTTAAAAACTGGCTAATAACTTAAAGTACAAAAAGTGAAGGATTTGTGTGTTTCTGGGACAGGTGTCTTTACATTTTAAATGGATGATAAATTATGTTTGAAAATAATCATGTATAAAATTCGCTAAGTATGTGCAATTTTTGATTGCTTATATATTTCTATTTTTTTGTAGCAATTTTAAAATTTGAAATACAGTTTTTATTTAATAAACATGGCGTTGTATAAATCGTAGTGTTTGTATATAATAATATATAAATAACTATTAAATTCATATAAATACAACACTACCTATTTTAATGCTATTTAATTTGTTCTATTTTTTGTTGTTGTTATATTCGTGATTTTTAGCTAATAATCATTCAATAACTAACTATATTTTGAAAGATATTAATATGTATTTTAGAGTATTGTTTACATTAATCAATAATATATTTATTTAAATTTGTGTAATTTTACCACAATAATAAATACCTTACATCGATGAGTGAAATAAACTTAATATTTTACTAATTAATTAAAAACTAAAACTAAGTTTTAAATTCACTATAGGTAACTAGTAATATTGTTGATTATAACTAACAATATTTTGATTGTAATATTATTTATACAATATAAATATGTTACTTATTTTAATAACTTTTTAATTAAAGAAAAATTATTTTAATGTAATATAAACATTAAACAATAATAAATATCATTATTGTCTTTTTGTGACTTGTGTAAAATAAGTTTAATTTATGTTGTTTATTGTGTTGTAACTACTGACTTGAGAGGGTATGTTGTTTCTACAACACGATGACAATGTTGCATATTTTAATGACGTAGTAGAATTAAGGCTGTCTATATTATAATTGCATTTAATTTGCTTCCTATTATACTCAATTGTTTATACTCATACAACTCATAACGTTGCATACTATACCTAAATTAAGAATTTTAATGTTATCAATATTTTTATTAATTAAATCATAAAAATAAAAAAGTTAGTAAATTAAATGGAAAATTTACTATGGTTATATCTTGATATAAGTGTAGATTAAAGTTTAGTGGTAGGTATAACAACTATAAATAGAGAATTATGATGTTAAAATACAAATATTTTTGTTGAGAACTTGTGACTCAATAGTTTTAAGTATAAAAACATACATTTTTCATTTATTTCTATTTTTTTTTTATTAGAAAAACTTTCGAAATCATGGTCATTGGTAATTGCTATATTTTTTATAATATTTATTCACTTTTAGTGTCGATGATACTTTTTCATATTTTTAAAATAAAATTATACGAGTTGGTTAAGTAGGAATAAATTATAATAATAATTATAAATTAAAAAATTGGTTATATTAGCTCTAACTTTATTAAATTAATGTTGTTCAATTTCGATTTCTGCAGGAAAGAGAATATGTTATAACTATTATAAGTTGAGTCTCAAAGGTTTTAAATATATCACCAGATATTTTGTTTTTATTAGGTACCTACTCGATGATACATATTATATGATGTGTCAGTTTTGTCACATTCTATGGCAATTTGTTTGGCGGAATAAAGGTGTTTTTTTACAGTTTTACTGTCTTTTATGCTTCAGATTTGTTATAATTTTAGAGTTCTGTATTTATATTTTTTATTATCTAGATCATTTAAATTTTACCGGGTTTAAACCAGGTTTAGTTCTTGTAATTATACATAACAGTTTTATTTTTAGAGATGTTATAATCTAAGTAAATTAAGAATGGTCAAAATATCTTGATTACTAATATATTGTGCTCCAAGGTGATAAAATCGATTTTGAAATCTTTTTTATTATTGAATATTTATTCTATAGTTCCTAAGGTATCTATGTTACACTTATAATATATAAATTTTTTAAATTTATTGATGTTTATGCAATTTTTTGTTTTAAGAGGTTTTTAGATTAGTCTGATAGAGTTTGGGTATATTGGTAGAATCAAAAACTGTCTTAGATAATATTGTATAGGGGGTAGAGAGAGAGATGATTCTGGAATAAGATCTTTTGGTATTTTGTTTTGATAGGATTTACTTGTATTGTGAAATTGTTTTTCATGGTGTTAGTGTATAATAGTTACTAAATTAGGAATTTTAGATTTTTATTTGATGTTTGTTGTTTGTAGTTGAATATTAAGGATTATACTCTTTCATTTTTTGAAAATAATATACATCAGTTTTATTTGACATCGCGAGATCATGTGAGTACTTGACTCTGAGGTTTTCAAAAGAAAGACGTTACTGAATCATCGGATAAAAATATAGTTGCTTTATTGCTTTTAATATACTTAGTTGGTTAGGACTGATGAGTTAGGTAAAATTAACTAAAATAGGTACTCATGGGAGAATATTCTAAAGTTTCTAGTGTTATGTTCGTAAAAAAGTGATTGAATTACATTTAATCGTTTAATTTCACAAATTAATTTTCATTATCACTGGGTGGACTATTGGAACATACGAGTATTGGCACGTCCAATAATGATTCGTATAATTTATAATATAATATAATTTACATCTATAAAACTATCTACAAACAACCTATTAGATAGAAAACCCTAGTTAAATCTTTAGATATTTGTGAGCCAAATAAAATGTTTGTGGCTGCTTATTTCCACTAGTAGCAATAATATAATCGTTACGAGGTAAATTTATAACATAGATTAATATAATAAATTTGATATTTTTCGGTACTTTTTTTATGGTACTCTATAGACTATAGTACTATATAATTTTAAAAAATTATGTGATTGATAAGAGATTTAGTAGTTAAATTTTTATTTTTTGAGAATTTTTACTACGTAATGGTCGACGAATAATAAATTTACTTTTCAGAATGTGATGTTTTGTGTTCATTTTCGTGACTACGGTTTCTATCCACTTTAGTATTACTTAGATGTTTTAAAATATAAATAAGTTGTTTGTATACACATTATTTAGATGTTTAAAATATTATAAAAATAAGAATACCTATTACCCATGTGTGTAGTGTACGATATAGATATAATGTAGTTTCTACTACCTATCGAAAGCTAATTAAAGGCGGCATTCATGAATTTTGAATATGTTGACTTGTCTGTACGACACGTGCTGCGTGATCAGAAACTGGTGAGATTGCTTATTATCTGACATAATATCTATAATATATTTATGATTAAAATAAAAATGATTCATATTATATTATTACTGTGATGTGTATCTAATGGAGCATATGTAAGATGCTAATATTTATTGATAGACAATATAAGTAATATTATATTTGACATTAAAATAATACAATTCATTTGATAAGAAAAAAAATGAACATGACAAAATAATGACACCTGTCAGCAGGTGACAACTATTTAAGTTCTAGTTCCGACTTTACTGATTTTGAACGTATTCTGATATTAATATCTAAAAAAACTATGTTGTTATAAATCATTACCTAGTAAAATTAATTTTTAATTTTCTTGGATATAAACATATTATAATACATATATAAATTAGAGATAATATAATATTAGATAAATCACAGTTCATTTGTGAATATTAAAATTTACTGTTTTACATTGTGAATTTGTTTGATTTTTAAAACTATGGTTATGGGTATGCTTTTACAATTTGTCAGTAATTAAAAAATACATACATTTTTATGTTAAATATTTAATTAGGTATTTAATTGTATCATCTATAATTAAACTTTGATTACTATTTCGAATACCTATAGTCAAGTCGTATTAAATTTTAAAGAATTAAAGAATCCTATTTTTTATAGAAGAAAACTTAATCAATTTGGATCAATAGCTTTTTTAATCTGAATAATAATATTAATTACAGGGACTTTATGATAAATTATTTGCTTCTTTACACAACAAACTAATAATAAAAATAAATAAAAATTAAATTTCTACTTTATTCTTTCCAAGTTAAAAAAAAATACAATATAAAATGAAAATAGTAGTTAGTGATAACATGAGGTAATGAATATGTATATACATAGCAAAATTGTTGGCTCTATATACGTTCAAACGTAGAACAGATAAGGCTTATTTAACCCTTTAGTCTTTTTGTTTTGAAATTCATTCTTGTGGAAATAATGTTTAAAAAATAAAAACTTCGCTAATTTCGTTACCAAATTAAATTTTAGATATTATTTGCGAAACAAAACAAAATCCATTGCAACTTAAGGTCATCATATTACAATGAACCCCTATACCGTGTTTCGAGTCATAAAATGTTGGACGATAACAAATTGTGCTTTTATAAAACTGTCTTTGTATTGTACTATTATTACCCCAAATATTACCTTTATATTAAAAAAAAAACTTTTATGTTTATATCATAAAACTTAATTATTGTATTTTAGATTCTGAGTGAATCAAGTAGGTACCTAATTCCTACCTACATACCTACATTTGTTCTGGAAAGATTATTTTTGTATGTAGCTATTATGTGTAATGCATATATGTGACATATGTGTAATATTTTTTGGATTAAGTGATAGGTACTATATCTATAAAATAGTTCATGAAATGTACGGAATATGCTTTTCTAAGTTTTTTAACTCAATCGGTTTTTATTAATTTATTGTAATTCAGACACCTGTAACTGCTTTGAAATTTCAAATAATAATAATAATAGGTATATTACTATCAAATATTAATATAAATGATCAACACCCTATAGGTTCCTGCATTATGTATTCCTCTCTTAATTTCTATTTTTAGTTCAGCAAGTATATTAAAACATTTAACACCAACTTCTTATAAAATATTTATTAAGTTAAGGATATTTAATTTTTTTTCTGTATTATTATATTCGATGTATATATTTTTATTCAATTTAATTATTCAAAAATGTTTCCTGACGTGAAAATTGTACTAGGATTTAGTTCGAATTGCATAATCAAACACTTGTACTATTCATTGAGAATAAAATGTTTGTTAAATAATAATTAAATGTAAAAATAATAATAATTTAATTTATTGTTTTGTTTAATTAGTCAGTAACGATAATCCCAGATTTTGTTGCCCAAATATAAAGGACCTCTTATATTTGTGCTACATATACCAAACTATGTTGAACGCTTTTTTTCTTTACTATTATGCGAAGGGATTTACGTGTTTTCCCTCGAAATTCAAGTGTAATTACGTCAGGTGGGCTAAGGCTGACACCAATACTATTATGAAGGGTACGGTAGAACCTTGTTTTATATACATTAATCACGCAAGACTTCTGTTCTATAAAAGCAGATTTTTTAGCGAAAAAATAATAGATCTATATTATTATTAAGTTTTTATTATTTTTTTTTCTGTTAGTTTTTTTTTTTACTAACTTGACTGAGTAAACGCTAGTTATGTGTTAGTTTAAAAACTACCATGCATGAAGATTATTGTTCTATGCACGATTTTTATTTCATTTTTTACTCTTTTCATATCAATGTTTTTATAACATACAAACGACTTAAAAAACTTTGTGAAGGTTTAAAATTCGGAGTTATAGTCATGAAGAAGAAGAAGAAGAAGAAGAAGAGGAAGAAGAAAGTAGCGTTGACAGTGCAGCTGTCACGCGTCTTACTGAACGTTTTTGGCCATGGTCTGTGCAATATTATGTCATTAGCGTAAAATTGCGTTATCTAGTTTCAAATAAGTTTCAATTTATAAAAGCAGTTTAGTTTTTTTTTTAATTAGATTTGGATAATAACATACATTTCTAGAGACTTTTGTTACAATAATAAAACTTAATCGATTAACATATTCAATTGTTTACATTTATACGATTAATGTTGAATGTATTTAAAATATAGTTTCAATAATATAATACAATGGTATGCTAAACATTTTAATTAACTTGTTAAAAAGTATTAAAAAAAGAATGATCTATTGTAATTTATTACAATATTTAAAATATATTAAATGCGAATTTTGTGACAAAAAAAAAAAAAAAATGAATAATAATCGTTAAAAAAGTTAGTTTACGTTACGAAAATTAAAAGTTAGAACGTTTGGTATTGCCTTTGGCTGCCTGTATTTGAAGTTTTTGTATTCTTTATTTTGGTTAAAAAACACACACACACACACATACACACACACACATATATATATATATATATATACATATTACCTATATACATAAATATCTCAAGTTTTGTCGAAATAAAACGCCATTTTTTTTTCTTGGCAGCATAAAACTTTTTCACTGGATCTGGATGCTAATAAGTTCGGGTTCATTTGTCCGGTTTTTAGTTCAGAATTCGATATGGTGTTAGTATTCGGCGTATACATTAAACCCCCTCTTTTTCTAGACGGTTTACCTTCGTCTTCGCAAAGTTTCCTTACACGGACTCCGAATACCTTATGAGGACAACTTTTGATAGAAAGAAATACTTGTATTGGTTTCGCAAAATTATTAACCTACAGCACTATAGCGAATGAAATATTAAGGGATATTCGTTTCAAAGAAAAACATTACCCGAAGAAAGTTTCACCAAAAGCCATTGGGGCTAAACAAATCCGGGAAAAGTTTGTATAATAGAATGTAATCTAAATTATGGCTTCATACCGTGAGACGCGAATAAGGTTAACCCTGTAGGTGACGGCGAAGGAAATCGGTTGAGAAAAAAATTATTTTTTATACACTGTACCTATCACTAGGGTTGATGGTATTAAAATTTGATATCGGTGTAGCGATAACAGAATTGGAATGGTATGTGATGAAATACCATAATATCAATATTGTAGTGTATCGTATAGGATAATATTGTTATAATGATATTGATGATATCAATTAACAATATTATGCAGATAAAATAATAATGAGATGTGAAAATTTAATAAAAATGATTTAAATTATACCTTTTAAAAGTGCCAATGCTCTATTAAAACATATATACGTATTTAACATTCTTAATTGAGATGAAACCAAAAAGCATACCTATAACTGTTGTACTATTATACTTTTCTATTTTCATTATCATCGTTTTTTTTTTTTTTTTTTTTTAATGTGTTTAATTCGTTGAAATATAGTACTTAAATAGTTGTTATTATACAATACACCGTATTGAAGTGGTTTAGGGTATACTGAAAAGAAATCACTAACTCTATAGTATTATAATGATGTTTAGCTCTTTAATATGCCTTATATTAAGGAAATGTGTTAAGTATTTAAACATATTTTTGAAAGCATAATTGGATCTAAATAAGTTAGGATTGATCTATATGTAGAATTTTATTATGAATTCATTTTCAAATGGAAATAAAATAAAAAATCATCAGCCATTCACTTTAGAAAATATTAGCGTGGAACAGAATTTCAATCGCTTCTAGTAAACCTCTATCGATCCAGTGTATCAGCACCAAAAAGAGAATTGTTAGTTTGATAAAGATTTTTGGTGGGAAACAACTACAAGACCATAACTTTGTCTGTGTTTTTCGGAAACTCAGTAACTCAATTTAGTTTTACAAAAGTTGACATCAAAAAATAAAAAAAGTACCTATATTTACACATTTTTAAGCACTATATACTGTTTTGTTGGAAATTTGTTCTCTAGTAGATAGTTTTTTTAACGATTGTTTTTTTTTAATTTTAAAGTAGACCCAATAATGCTAAAAATACTAAACTTAATTTTGTAATTGGCTACAATAAAGGCTACTAGATGATGAGATACAAATTGTAGTAATTTAGTTTTCAGTATTATACAAACCATTATGAGGCACAATAACCGTTTAAAATAACACTGGTTCGTTTGGAATTGGCTTATAAAACAGCAAAAATCGTACTCTAAAGCTTTTAGCGGAATTTTATATACGCCATAATGTATCTGTTTGACCATAAAACCGCTACAGAAACACTTTCATTATTATTAGTTCAAAATTATAACACTACGCTGACTAAGTTGGGTTATACAAATTGTAGTATTAACGGCAGATGTTACGGTATTTAAAAGAATTTATATTTTTTTGTAAAGCTTGATATGAAATTGAATACATTTTTACTTGAACAGTTATTAAGTATTTGTTTTTTTTGCACTGTTATTTTTTTTATCGAAATGTGTATATATTATTTACTATATAATTAATTGTAGGTATGTTGTAATATTTATATAATATATTATACAACCTATAAAATATGTATTATGATTATTTAAAGTACATAATGTTCAGGAACATTGTTATTTTTATAACAGTTATCAGTATAATATAATATGTTTATCAGTAGTAATTTTATTATTATAAATAGGTACTCGTGAATTTAAGCATGATAATTCTGATTTCTAATAATTATAAAATAATATATCTGTTTAGTGTTTATATATAATTTTAACATTTTTTCGAGTTTGATAAAATATACTGATTTAGATATTGGAAATAAATACAAATGATATAAAATTACGTATATTGTTTAGTGTTTATTTTATATGTATAACATTTTCTAAACTTAAGCATATTATATGACTCATTTTTACATACAAATAATATGATAATTTTTGTTAAAATAAAAATAAAACAATTTTATTTTATAGGCTGCAATTATTATTATGATTTATAATAAATAAAATTGTTGGTTCATAAAAACTATTTTTGTGTGATATATTTGATATTGGAATCGGCATGAATTTATCAATCTCAAACGAACTGGATAAAAAAAAAAAAAAAAATTATACGGAAAATATCACACAGAGATTTTTTTCTATTTCAAAATGCTTACAGTGAAAAAACAGCGGGTAGAGTCTGAAGAAGAGGATTTGGTCAAAGGGAAATCCGTTTTTTATGATTCTATAGATGTTATGACATAGGACTGTGAGGAATAAGTAGTTGGAATTCCTTGTCTTTTTCTCTTATCCTATACTACCATATTCAAAATAACAGATCATTGAACTGGGAATAATTATTGAGCATATGATTATTATACATATTACCGATATCTTATCGGTTCCAATTCTAGTTAATTTTAATCTAAGGATTCTTGAATATTTAATTTTAATTTTGTTGTTGATGTTTTTTATACAGACATGCATAGTTAAAATAAGCATAAAAATACGATTTTCTGTTGATAGTATTACAGAGTTTGCAGTATATTGAAAGCACTTAGTAAATTTTCACCTAATATTAAACAATATTATTATATATTATTTTAGTCTATGATGTTAAAAATTAAATTTATTATTATTATTAATATAGATATAATTATAAGTTTAGGTTGAAGTGTTGAATAAATTTTAAATTATTTAGGCAATATATGATTAAATAAATTACATTTACATAATGTTTAAACATTTCAATAAGTTATAAGGACAAGTGACGGTAATTAATAATAAAAACCAATATTATGTATTTGACGTAAAGCTGTACTGAATGATTACGATGGAATAGGTCAAAGATACTGAGCGATGAGTAGATTGAATTCTCGACATTTTAGATTAAATTATTGTATGATAAATAACTAAAATATACGTTTTATGCATCTAGCCGTGACATATAAACATAAATTGAAATTGATTTTAAAACGTATGAAAGTAACTCGTAAGAGAATTTGATATAATATAAGCGACTGTGGAAGGAAACACTAAGAATAAGACAAACGTCAATCGATCCTAGTCATCAATCTCTTCGCTATGCATGACACTATAGTAGAAATCAATATGTTTTATACTAACCTACGCTTAATATTTTTATTATGTCAAAATACTTATATGCCAATATAGAAAGTACACGTTTTATTTTTATGGACTTTATGACTATTATTTTGAAAACTTTTATTAATAATTTGAAAATATTAGTGTAGGTAACGTTGAAATATTTTTGAGATCATGTTAAATTATCATCTATTGTTTTTTATCTTTAAAGAAGTAAAATGGCATCTAAGGTTGTTATTGTTAAAAAAATATTTTTATTATATTAACATGAATATGTGTTAATTTTGTTTATATCACCAATAATAATGATAGTATAAATATTTCAAACAAAAATCTTTAAATAGCTTTTATGTTTTAATTCACATAAATTATAATGAATTGAGACTTGTTATACCTGTATTAAAAAAATATTGAAATATAAATTCATAGATGCTAAAAGTGCTAAGAATACTTTGGATTTAAAGAGTTACCAATGAAGAAGTTTTATATACCTAGAATAAAAAAAAAAAAGGAAGATAGGGTGAATAATTAAGTTTAGAAGGTGTAATATGATAAACCACGATAACCTGCTTATGAATATTATTTAAGGTGGCAAAGTGGTAAAATAGAGTACACACTACATATCTTAAAAGGTAAGAAGAAAAATAAATACCAAGAGTTTTTAATTATGTCGGGGTAGATGATGTATCTAGGAGGATTGCAGCTAATAAATTGAGAGATTGATAAATAGAAAAAGTAGATCTATTTATTTTATTTTGAAATAATTTAAATATATTATGTTTTGATTAATACGTAGTTATAATTTGTACTACGCATAAAAAGTATAAAATAACTATGATTTAATAAAAATAATAAAAGAAGCTGAAAATAACATTAAGCTTTATAAACTCTTGATCAAATGTATCCGTTTTAGGTTGGTTTGGCTTAAGTTTAAACACTAAAGTTCTGGTTATGAAAATTCTTTAGTTATTATAAGAAGCTTAAAATAGTTCTTAAAAGGGGCATTTGTCGAAATTTAGAATTCTATGTGATTGAATTTAAAAAATATATATGATTTTGCATTATAATACTATGACAAATGTTGTAATTAATTTTTTACTGCATTAATTGTGCTGAATGTGTTGGTTGTGGTATAAACATTGGTTAGATTTAAAATAAATAACATTGAAGTAATATTTTAACATTTTTTGTTAATAATAACAAAAAAGGGTTAAGATAAGTTGAGTTTTTCAAATACAATTTCGACACAAAAAAGCTGTCACTAACCTGAGTTTATACAGTTTATATTACAATTAATGTTAAGTTACATCTTAAGATAATTCAAGGGCTATAATGCCATAACATTTAAAATAATAATAGGTTGACGAGTCGTATTATACGTTATCTTTTACACATATATTATACATTTTTATACATTTTATACATCGAATGTGATTTTTGGGTTGTTTTGTTTTGAAAAAAAATGTTAATATAATGTGTTTAAAATATTTTGTAAATAAATGAATTTTATGCAATATATAGTTAAAACCCATTGATAAATCAAATGGGGTTTACCCCGTTCAGAGTATCGGCGATATATAATATTGTTTAGCCCTTTTTATTGATTATACTTAGAAATAAAATAAATTATTTGCTTCTTTTTTTCTTCTTTCATCTGTCTATGGCTAAAATTATTTTACGAACAAATAGATAGGTAGATATGCGCCGATTGAAATTCTTAGGATCCAAGGTTTTTTATGTAAATATTCTTGAGCCGAGAGTTGTGCCCATGAGATTCAGTCGTGTATGAGCTTATCGTCAAACCAGTGGGGTCCCATTAAAACCGGCGATATTGAAATGTAGCACATATACACATATGCATATACTGTAAGCTGTTTTGTGTGGTCGGCGGGTGAGAAGAAGAGGAGTTATACGTAAGGGTGTTGCAAGGGGAAGCTCAGGTTTATTTCGACTGTCAGACGCACAGCTTGGGGATTCCCAAGACCACTTCGCCAAACAAATTAGTTCCATCGTTCTTCGTATATATATATTGAGAGAGAGAGAGAGAGAGAGAGAGAGAGTGAGTGAGAGAGAGAGAAAGCAAGAGAATCCATCCATTGCTTTGGTGGCCTTTCCTTCTGCCTCTCTTTATTTGGTTCGAAACCGATGCTCCGACAGGCCCTGGCAGCTTCATACATACAAATCGTTGGACTCTACGTTATTAATCAAACGGACATCGCCCAGGTACATTCGCTAGACGACCGCTTACAAGATACTACAATTATTATTACCGTTCTAACCCGTCGGTTTGCTGTGAATAGATTCATGACGTGCCTAACATAGCCAAGTGATATATCTTAAGCGCTAATGAAGTTGTTGTACCTCTAGAGAATGCAAGGACATGAATCTTGAATTATGACAAATCGTTGACTTCGATTTCACAACATAAACTGTTTAAACAGTTTACTAAATTAAATACGAAATTAAGTTCTTTGCAATAAAAGTGCTTTTAAGTGTCCCGTAAATTAACTTTTACATAATATAATAATAGTTTGAAAAGTTAATTGCTCAAAAACTATTTGAATTAAATAATTTTTTATTGTGTTTATTTGATTCGTATAAATATGAACGTTATGAATTTTAATTTAAAAGTTATAAAATATTTTTAAATTAAAAATATATGTACAAATAAAGTTGTTTGTTCATAGGAATCATTAAGGCTTGATAAAATTAGTTAAACATGTTAGATAATTTGTTTTCGTATTGAATGATTAAAATATTGAAACATTAGAGAAGTAAAATTTTAGTTTTTATGTGATAGTACCTAAGTATAAAACATTGTCTGTCTCTGGTACAACAGTGTCAGATTTATACCAAACCGGGGAATATGAGATGATTTTGAAATTGATAATATTATACCGAATACAATTTAACGTATATTGAAATAAAATATAATATAATAATATATTTTACTTTGTCAATGACCTGTTGCAATACTCTATTCTACCGATAGCTGATTCTCATAATATTGAACCAACCGGTGTTCCATTCATGAATTAAAAAAAAAATCTCAGACCGTCACACAAATCTCTGATCTCATTATAGAAGTTACCTAATGAATTAGTGCAAAATAATGAGAATAAAAGAAAACTTTATCCTAATTGTTGAAACTAATTGTATAAAAAAGTTTAAAAATAATAAAGAAAACTTCCAAGTAGATTAGATTGATTGGATCAAAACTACTAAAATTACTTATATTATTAACACTAAGTACTTATTTGATATTTATAAAATATATATATAAAAATATAGGTATAGTTTATATTTAAAATTCAATTATATTATTTTAAGCTTTTAGTTAAATGTATCAATACATAAATGCGTGGAATGTGTAATACAAATGTAAATATTAAATGGTACTGTTTTGAGAAAAAACGTCAACCCTGAATGTATGTATCCAAATTTCAATATTTATTAATTTTATATAATCCATGACATATACAACCCATATAAGACACACACAATTAATATAACAATATGTATAATTTATGATTTAAGTAAGTACGAGAAGTATAAAATTGTACGCCATTATTCGAATGTATTAATGCACAAACGTATAAAATATACAATGGATGTAAACATCGAGTTAAAAAAAAAAGGTATTTAAAAAAATTAATAAATGTTAACACCGAAAAATTATCATTACTATAAATCTAATTTTCAACTTTCTGAATTCAATCACATACATATTTTCATTTCTCGTATAGATATATTATATTAAATTTACAATAACACTAATTTAGCCTGCTACATAAACGCATTTTTAAGTAGTATTGGTCCACTGTTTCCTCCATGTATTGTTACCAGGTCATCTGTAATCTGTAAAGTAAAATATAACATGAACATTTTATTTCAATACTGTTCAATTATAATTGGCATAATTAAGCGTCTCGTATAATATCATTAACGTTAAAATCCTCCACGGTTTGGTATTTTTCTGTCACTGATACACTATACTAGAGATAAACATACGACCACGTAACATCTCGTATTCATAAATTAAATTTTACTTATTGAGCCAGTATTAAACCATAAAAATATTTATTTTGTGTGAATTGCAATTGAAGAGTCGAACATACGGAATAACGATACTGTGTGTTTAGTTACTCATATCGGTTTACTGCCTCACCTTTGAGAATTGTGGTGGATTATTCAGGAGCGTAATTTGAAGGTGTTTTGGTAGCATATTTTTTTATTTATATAATTATATGGTTGGTTGGTATCATATTCAGATGTGCACCCAGAATGCAATAGGAGGTTTTGTTATACATTTTTTTATTTTCCTTACACTAAAAATAAATACAATTAAATATATTTTTTATTTAAACGTGATTGTCTCATTGTGTTTCTCAGGTAAGTTTTAATTTGCCGTAGTGTGGTTAATGATCTTTCAGCAGTAGTACTTGTTTTCCAAGTAATGTTGAAAATATTTTCAGAATTATAAATACTAATTTATATATTTTTAAATAACATAAATTTTAACCATCAATTGTATTTAGTGGTCCAGTATAAGTACTGTTTTTGTATTTTTTGATAAAATTTGAAAAGATTTATAAAACTAGTTGTAGAAATGATTATTATCACTTTTTTACCGATCAAAGGTGATAGCCGATAATAAATTGACTTAATTACTGTAGTACCCATACAAATCTCAAAATAACTTTTAAAGAAAAAAATCGATTGTCAATTACCACTTACAAATCACTAACTATTAATATGTATATAATATAAATCATAATAATAAACTGAAATAAAATCTATGTAATATAATATCAATACTTTATAAAAATGCATAAAGTAATATAAAAAAATAAATATGTTTAGCCTCAAAGCCCTCCCCCATTGGGTGCGTCATTGATTATAATATTATAATAAAATTGAGCTGAAACTTTAAGATTTTTATTAATAACAAAGATGATTTTTATATTATATTTTGTGGGAACTTTCCTAATAAATTATTTCTTTGGCTCAAATATAAGCCTAAATCACGCTAAATTGTAAAAGATAAATCATAAATGATATATCACCCAATTGTTAAGCTTAATAATTATTCTGATAATTAGTCACACTACAGGTACCTACCTAAGTGTTTTTTATGTGAAATATATTTTTTACTTGCGTCCTGCTACCACACCGTACAATGTAGATAGTTTGCGCAGAGCCGAATTATTGTACATCATCTATAGCCACTTTTAAAATTTGTTTAAAAAAAAATGTTCGCTTCGCTATTGTTTTCGACTGAATGCCCCCCAATATTATCACTCATACCGTAATAATATAACTAATAGTATATTATATTTTAATTTAATAACAATTGCATTAGAAAAGCGATTGTGAACGTTTCATCTTTCATCGTAGAGTTTACTATTAAAGTGATTATACCAACAGAATACAAACAATCGACTTTATTTGTAGTAACTAGACTAATATTTCTAGTGGATGAAAATGTTTACTTGAAACCTTGAACCATTTTCACTATTCGAAAAATGTCCACTAAAAAAATAAAAATAAATTAAAAATTAAAAAAACTCAAATATAAATCCCAATAAAGTTCTTGTTTTCCATGAAATTTATAATCATTTACTTGTTTTACCTTTAAAACAACATGTATTACTTTTAAAGCGATTTATAAATTGTGTAAATGCGTTATTTTTTTTATATATTTAGTTTACCTATAATATGCATTCAAAATTGATTAAAAATATTTTAATTAAATCATCAAAAATATTTGTAAAAAAAAAAAAATAATATAAAATAAAAATAATTATAGCAAAAACGGTCAAAATACGGTGTTAAAATGAGTCGGACGTCTTAGAAAATTAAGTTATTTCATAAATTAATTTACTGTGGAGTCTTTATTTTTATAATTATTATTATATTCATTTTTGACTCGTTGAATGGTTGCTGCAATAGCGTATTTTATATATAAAATAAATTGTTTTTGTTGTTTAAATATATATTTTTTAATGTGTAGTGAGGTTTAGTGGTATTTTAGAAAACGCGATTTCGTAAATTTTATTTTATTGAGATTTGATAATACTCAGTCAGTATAATATTATATAATATATTATTTGAAATTTCATTAGTCAATGACTTGGGGATATTTGGAATGTTAAGGCAATGTAAGTGAGTGAGGAATAGAAAACGCTTGTTGTTCTCTGCCATGTCTCCTGCGATTTCGTGCTCAATCGTTCGTTGACATCTATACCTACATAGCTTCGTCAACATGTTTTCTGAAACGACTATTTTGTAAACGAGAAATTAATTTTCAACCCCTTGTTCGGCCTTTGAGAATAGTCTGAACGACCTTCTCAAGAGCATACTTTTTGATATGCATCTGCGTGTGGAACGTTGGGTTCCCTTAGAGACCATTGTACTCTTACACAAATGTTGTCATAAGATCTCGAGTAGAAGCTGATGTGGCAAAGAATCACGTCATGATTTACAGTTTATCATCACTTGACTCGACTATGGTAAAATTGAAAAAAAATGTGTACATTCGTTATCTACTACTCTTTCCAACTATGGTTAATATGTTTATGATAAGAATTTATTTTGTTATAGTTGAGTAAAGTGTATAGATATGAAACCATAGATCTTTAGACATTAGGTTAAGTATGATGAGCTATGTTTTTTTTTGAGTACTAATTAAGTATAGAAGAAGTAATTTTATCTACAATAGAGTATACATCTATAGCCTTTACGGTTATGTTAGGTTAGATATAATATTGCTATTATTAATTTGAAACTATTATGTTCTTTTAAGAAATATAATTGATTTTTGTTAGTACACAATACACATGAAGATAATCATAAAACTGGAAGTAATATATTATTATTTATTTATTATTGGGATATTCAAAAAATTTCCGCTCATTCAGAAAACGAGTTTCCATGTGAATTTTGTCTGTACTTTTTAAAAGTTTCAAATTTTTTGTTACGTATCACATTTTATTTTTTTTTACAAATTAATACAACTTAATGACATAATTTATATAATATTTTAAAATTAATTTAGAAATTATTCACAGATTAAACATATTTTATCTTTATTATCTACTTTGTACGTATTAAGTTTAGTGGTTAATTATTAAATCGTTATTCATAAGTGTGGTTTTTTTTTTTTTTAAATAAACTGTTAACAATTTAGTTTAAAAAAACTCGTAAAAAATAAAAATTGATAGTTTAGGGGACAATGGTCGACATTTTAGTCGATGTTTTTGTTTCTAAAAGGCTATACAGTTTATGGAAGGATGTCCGGTCAAATGCCGAGCTTTAGGAAAGGTCGCCTTGAGACCTGACCCACTTATCCTAGCGTGTCTCATAACAGCTATTTTTTCAATTTCGGTATCCCCCTTATCCGAAGGAAACCATCTTTAAAAAAAAAATAAATAAATAAGTAAAGCTTTCGCGCCATTTTTACGACTATTCTTATTTTTGTCCTTTTCTCATATATTTTTACATTGGGATAAATCTGACCCAAGTTTTACGACACCAAAGGAAAATCCTATTTACAATTTACAACACTGTGACCAATATGCATGATTGGTCAAAATGAAAATCATACGAAAATAAATCGAAAACCTAACACTGAAAATACATTTTGTATGTTATCGCATTTTCTCATGGATGGGAATTATATTTTTAAAATATTTTTTTAACATTAAAGGCATTTAAAGCTGTAAAGATTTTTCATCTTGGGTTTATATACTAGATATACACTCAATTTTTTAAAGGTACTATTTATATTTTCTTTGCATATTTTATTCGTACCATAATTTTTTTCATTAAGTATAGGTTGGTAGATATTCAAAGAAAACATTTTAAGATATTGAAGTCAACCAGGTTTTATCTCAGAGTTCTCAACCTATCTTTTTATTTCAAAAACTTTCAACGACAGTAAGTTTTTATTTTTACATAATTTTAATATTTCTATCTTTGTTTACTCGTGAAACTTTTAATCTTCGATTTTAAAATGGTCAACTATATTATATTTTAGTTTTGTATTCTCAAAAAAATAAATATTTTTAAACTGTTTTATGAAATTTATGATTAAATTTATGTCAGAATAAGGACAATTAGTTATAGTCATTTGATATTCTGTTTGGTGGAATAGAAAAATAGTATTTAAAAAAGATATATAAAAATTTTCCACATTTTTCTAGATAAAACTTAATGTATAATTTTTAATTACATTTTAACCGATAAAAATTTTTTATTTGCATATAATTATGAGTGTGTAATATTGTTAATGGGTAATATATTATTAAGAAAAATATTTAAATTTTCCCATTAGGAGTAAAACTAATTTTGTTTAAATTCATTGGAAATAGAAATTTTCACCATGTATTCGTTTAATAAATTATAAAAAAATGTTTTAAAATTTAAAAATATCGTATCAAATATAGGTGTTATAATCTTATTGTTGTATTCTGTTTATTATAAAATTGGCAGTTTGGGGTTTTTAGACTAAATGATTAATTAAGTTTATATTAAAACTAACTCTTAAATGATACATCTATACTTTAGTTTTATTACAAAAAACGTATTAGCTATAATAATAAAAGCTATAGTGATATTATAATAAAATAGGTTTGGTTAAAACACTTTTTTTTTTACTAATAATTTACACAAGTCAATAAAGTACACCATAATATGTGTTTACACATAATTCTTGTTCGAAATGGCTTAAAAATTCAACGAATACATAAACTGTAAAATAATGTTATTGCCACTTAAAGGAATTTAAAGATCTAATTTATCGTGAATACTCCAATACTCAGAAATTGTGGTTTTTTGCATTTTTTAATTTTAGTATTTTAACCATGGCTTTTGAATTATTCAACTGGCATCTCATGGTCCATTAATCCCCCTTAACCTTGGTACATGGGTTTCCGAAATGTAATTCCAAGCCCTCACACTACTTGTTCTGATACAACATACTTGATTTCAAAGCGTTTCGTTAAATATTTAGGGTGTAATGCATATCAGCAACCTAACCGAACTACAGTATGCAGAATAGGTTAAAATCTGTTAAAATTTCCGTGTATAGCAGAGGGAGAAGGAGTTTCACGTACAAGGAAAATGTTTACCGTAATCGATGACAATTTACTGTTAGAAAAAAAAATGCTATACAGCAAAAAGCTTTTTAATGTAAAAATATATAAAAAATACCACATTCTGAAAAGCTATAAAAAAACTAATGAGACCCAATGGAGTTCTTTCAAATGACATACGTGCATGCATTACCTATAGAAAACTTCAACTGAACGTGCATTTATTTTATTAGAGTTTATCACCAATCATTAAGATATGTTAAAATGTAATGATTATATAATGTCACAAAAACTAAATAATCTGATACACGACTGTGTAAGAATTAAATGAAATCATAGTTGCAGCAATATTATTAATATTAATATCATACAAAACTATAATCTAAGAAGGAAAGAAGTTCTTATAAATGAATAAAAAGCATATTTCCGCTCTTTATTTAATTTAAATATGCTTACTAACTATATATTTTGTAAGTTATATAAATTTTCAAGTATACAAAATGTAAGATACATATTATATGGTATTTTTAATTTTGAGATAATACTATTATATTATTAAATCTCAACAGTTACATAAAACATTACATGTTAAAAATATTAGAGGTAAAAGTGTAAAGAAACTGTAAAGCATATTAATTAAAGAGAATACCTAAACAATTAAATTGTAAAACCAGAATTTTTTGTAAAGCAAAAGTTTGAAAAATGTTGGCTATGTTATAACGTTGAAGAAGGGCACTGAAAGAACGTTTTTAGATAAAAATATAAAATAATATATTTTTTAATTATTTTTTTAGGTACCTATCTACTTTAATGAAACTTATTTATTATTTAAATTTTAAAAGTTTTATAGTTTTTATTAGCTTGTAGTTGATTTTATCATTGAAATTGTATTATTGAATTGTAGATAGGTTTTTACCCGGTTTTGAAGAGATAACATTGCCATGTTTTATTATACTCGACAACACTGTATATATTATTATGAATTATATGATCATTATGTACTAAAAACATACTACCATTATAAACGAATTCATATTAATTTATGTTAGTATTTATTTAATAATAAATATATGTATATATATTTAATAACAAACCAAAAGATTATTGATTTATACATTTTTTACTTATAGAAATAATTTAGTTCAGGAAAAAAGTTTCTATAATTCAGCATCTACGTAGTACTTATGCGAATTCTTTTGTTGAATTTAATTCATAATTCATTCTTTGCGATTATGTTATTGGTTATCAGAAGATATAATAAAAAATTGAGGACAATAGTTTTAATACAGAATATATCTATGGTTGAATGTGTTTTGAGTGTTTACATCTTATTGTTTTGTGGTTCGTTTCTTACTATCTGACTTACTATATGATGAGAAATGGGAATATATTTTAAAATGTGTAGTTGCAAAGTTTTGAGTTTATTGCATAATGTGTTGAAATCTAGCCAAGAAATATGTTCGTTCGTTGATAATTATTTTTAAAAACATTTTTAATAATAAAATACTAAAGTGTTTTTGATTCACAGATTTGATAATAAATTATAGATTTTATATTTTTTAAAATTGGCTTAGATAATTATGTTACAATACAAAAGTTTTTTATTTTTATCTATAACGTATGTTATATAGTAAAAATACAATTATTCAAGTAGATCATAAATTATTGGAAAGTTCAAACTTATATTGTATATAATTAATAAAATTAAAAAGATTGTTTTGTATTTACTAATATAAATATTTAAAAATAGATTTTATATTAATATTTAACTACTATCACTTAAAATAAATAAGTTTATATTAGGTATATAATATGTACAGAATGATTCATCACGCAAGTTCATCTATTTTTTTCCTCAATAATGTAGTTATTCAAAATCTGATTTTCAGAATATTTAAGTAAACTTGATACATGATGACCATATTTTCAAAATTTCGAGATTTTTTTTCCTACTTAAAGAATATTCCGTAAATATTTGCCTTTCAAATGATTTGAAAAACAGCAGTTTGTATCACCACAGAACCCTCTTTAAGTAGTACAAAAAGTCCCAAGAAACTGAAATTTTGTTTTTAAATATATCTTAATATACCAAAAATCAAAATTCAATTAAATTTAATATTAAAGGAAAAATGGGAGTAAACATTCCCTAGTTTATGTATATGATAATGTATAATATGATGAACTGGGAAAACATTTTAAAATTTAAAGTCAACCTTTTATGATCGATCTGCCTGAACGTGTTTTTGCTGTATTTAACACGTGAGAGACAAGATAACAAATGGAAAGTTGGCACAGTATCCTCTTAATCCTGTGTTTATGATTACAAATGTATGCATAAGTCCATCAATATGTATAATAATATTATATATCCGTGCACTCATATATTGATATATTGTGGGGTTAGGTGAACCTATACATTGATGGACATGAGCATTTATTTTTGTTCGTGGATTAAAATTATCCAAAAATCTGGTTTTAAAATAAATGATAATCACAAAAAATTATACTATGTAAACATTAACGAAACAACTTTTTTTTTTAAATACATGTAAACTTGTAGTAGATTGAAATATTCCTTTTAAAGTACGCATGTTCATCACGAATTACGATATTTTAATTAAAAAGTATTTTTTTTTTTAACCATCATTATTTTGAATAGTTTAAAAATGATCTGGAATTGTGATTTTTACTATTACTTAAATATTATATTTAATAATAACGTTTTATAAGGTATCATATTGTCTGTATCTATAACTATATACAACTTTTTGACATAGTTTATACAAAGTAAGCATTAATTGATAACACTATAAATAACCCTTAAATTATTATATAATATTATACTATTATTTGTCATTAAATAATTACATTTCACATGGTTGCGTGATAGGTACCAAGTTTTTTATTCTATATCCGACGATTTATATACAATAACCTAATCTAACATCGTTTACGTTTACTGACTATAATACTATTTAGCACATATTGTTCATTTTAATTACCTATCTGGTTAATAGTTTTAACATAAAAATACTCAATTATCCATGTAGCGGATATATTATATTGATTGGATTTTGTCATTTCTTAGTTTCGTTATATTATAGAACTTGATATTTATATAATATATAAATAATATGTAAAATAAAATGTATGATCTAATAATATAGTTTAGTAGTGCTATGAGTATAGTGTAATCAAATTATTTAGTTTTGAAAATAAGAATAATTATGTTTTAAAATAGTGTACTTACATTATATGTTGTTACGGTCGTCTTATAATTCTTTGTTGAAATGATAGGCTATTGACATTTGGATTAATCGAAAATAAATGTGCTGATATATTTACAAAGAAGTGGATTTATAAAATTGTAAGTGAAAATGTCTTATGGTTTTTTTTTCGTAAAATTTTACCAATGGAGCTATATTTACTGTTTTTTCATTACTTACAGACATAACTATCTAATGATCATCTTTTTCCTTAAAAGTTTTGTAGTGTAGCTTCGCATATAATATATTATGTTGTTTTTGTTTTTTTTTTTGAAATAGCCACCCTCTCTGTCTTCTTTACTCGTTGTGCATCTGTCTCTCAAAAGTAAATATTCTCCAGACCTCTGAAGCAAACACGATCTCCCTTGTCGCCGGACGGAAAAGCAAATACCCTCTTCTTCATACTTGTTGACACGTACAAAATGTACACACCGCTTGGGTTTGTCACCCTGAGGCTTTCAATTCAAAATTCAACAAGAGTTCAAAATATTAATATTTGAAGTTAAATATTATGTCTTATCGTTTTCAGGAAATAAAGTTAAAACTTAAAATTATTTTTCGTTTTTATAATAATATATATAAATATAACTAATATTTAATGATTCACACAACATTCATATTTAAGGATTGAGTTTGAATCTTCCATGTGTTATTGTTGGGTAGTATTTTAGGACATACTTTTAAATTCTTTAGAAAAATATTGTCTGTTAGTTTTTAATTTAATTATCACATAAAACGATTTCTTTTTAAAAGTATTAAATATACGGTATAGTTATATTTTCCATTTTGTAAAACCAATATATTTGTTATTTCTCTAATAATCTAATAAATTACAGTTTTTTTTTAGTTATCATCAAAAACAAGTAATTTCTAACCTTAGGTTAGAAATAACCTTTGAATATATTAAATAAAATGTCATATAGTTAAATAATATTTTAATTTTTGAATTTAAAGATCGTTAACGAAATAAGTATATTATGTATTATATAGGAAATGTTGATAAAATTGAAATTATGTCATATTTAGTTGGACATTTCAGTAATCAAAATTTTCTTTTATGCATAACTAGCTATCTAGTCATTACTTAAAAGTAATGAAGTATAATGTTGAATAGAGATGTTAATTACAATATTGTTTCTTTTAAACTTAATGCAATACACATTATATTATATCGATTACGGGTTAAAAAAAAAAGTATTTTGTTAAGCATTTTTTTTGTTACGGGCTAGGACAAGGTATGGTTTACATTATATTGGTTGAATGATTCTTTGGCCAATTTATAAACGTCAATTTTTCTTCTGTTTTGCACCATCACGTGTTGGTACAGCTTTACTTATCGTTTCTGGCGCTCGTGGTTGTATTATTACCATTCTCGTATTTTCTTTTATTCGTTTCTCTCTCCCTCCCTATCAGACATATTTCTCTAACAGGGACTAACGCGCTACAATATGTACCCAGACTATATCCGCATGGATGATTTGGTTTTCTTCACTGCTGCTAGCAATTGGTTAAGCTCTTTCGCCATCGTTTCGGCTCATTAGGAAAACATGAGTAGCTTTATTCCGGCATCCGGACTAATTTTGTATTCACTCGATTTTTCTTTTACTCGTCGACCTACCTCCACTTAATTCTATTTTTAGTTTTGGAGTTTTTCTGTCATAAATGTACACTATCACCTACGTTCACTATCCACATGAATGCAGTACCTACGACAGAGACAGTTTGAAATGTCGGTCGTTTACTATGAATATAATATTTTTAAAGTTGGGTATGTATTATTTTATTATATATATATATCGCAGATCTGTGCATTAAATTGTAAATTATAAATTTTAATAGTTACCATACTTATTAATTTTGTATTCATTAGATAAATCTTTTTGAATTTTACTTAAATTTTTAAATTTAAAATAAACATTGTTGGTTTTCTTGTATCTTTTTTTCATCAAAAATACAATATTTTAAAGGATATCTATATAGTCTATACATTATAATTTTGTTTCATCGTTTGGAACTTAATATCATGTTACCCAATGAAATTTATTTTCTGTATTGTCTACATATATATATATATATATGTATATGTATTTTTTTAAATGTTTCAAAGAAATTATATTGTATGATTTAAATAATTTGTGTACATCTGAAATATTTTACGTGATATTATGTAGTAGTAAAATATTGTAATAAGTTATTTATAAGAGTCGCATAGTCGTACACACTTACAAGAGAGCAAAAAGAAAATTTAATTGTATATGTTTTCTTTTATACATGTATGGATTTTGAACATCATTTCTATTTAAACATTGGGAAATTGAAAATAAAAATTTTCGATTAATGTTTTATTATTTGGATTCAAGTAATATAATACTTATGTAATATATCGTCGTTAACGTTTAAATATGAGTGAATTTGTATTTATTTATAGATCAGTTTTATTTTTATTTTTTTTTTCATAAAAATCTAGGTATTCTATAGTTTCCTTATTGTGAAAGAAATTATATATGCGTGTTACTGTAAAATATAATATTCAGAGTCAGATAAAACCTGCATTGGTTTTACAATGACAAGATTTTTTGTTTGTACGTGATCGCTTTTTTTCGGGTAAAATGAATGCTTCGAAAGTTTAATACTACCCATCTATAAATTGGAAATTGGAAATTGGAAACAAAAAACATCGACCTTACAAGAGGCTAGAGTTCGATTCCCGGAGGGACTCAAAACTATTTGCATTATTTTACAACTTTTTAATAATCACAGAGGTATAATACACTATACAGTATTAAAATTAAATTAAATATTATAAAGTAGTTGGTATTATTCTCAAATAAGATTATTTTACCATCATAAACAGAATTTAAAGTGCGTGATTTTTTTCTATGACACGAATTATTTAGTTTTTACTCAGATATTACATTATTTCAGTTGTATTTTCAAAATATGTATCGATAATATTTTTAAGTTGTTTGGTTATTGTATAAAATATCAATTTGATAACAAAGAATAAATAATTTTTATATTTTTTTTTGATAAAATGTATAATTTTAAGTCGAGCGACTTAGGTACATTGAATAAAATATTTATGTTTTAATTATTATAATACATTTTATAAACAGTATATATGTCTAAGATACTAAAAATCGTAATAAAGTCTTAGATTATAACTCTGTTAATTATTCGATGAATATTATTATATAGCATCTAGTATTGTTATATTGAATATATACTTAATATTAATTAAATATTAGACATAAATATTAAATATTTAAAAATGTATATTCATACATTTTTTTTATTGCACGGAAGTTATATGAATTAACTGTTGTTTGATTAATAGTTAAACTCATCAAAAAATAAAATAGACGTTTGTAGATTAATCATGGAACCTAATTTTTATTAGCATTAACATTTTTAAAAGTATACATGAAATAAATGAGATATTTTGTACAAAATATTTTTTATAAATCATCAAGGTGTTCAAAAATCATAATATCGTGTATATAATTCAATGTTATTAAGTCGATTCAAATAATAAATATAAACCTACATAAATTTTTGTTTTTTATTTTTCTATTGATCATATACCCTGCGATAGTTTGTCCATTAGCGTTACATTAATTTATATTTTTATAATTTATAATATGGATATTGTATATTGTATAAGAACAACAAAAACAAAAAAAAAAAAAATATATATTGACATTGTAAGTAAAATGTTGAATTGCATAAATTGTATTTGATTACATATACATAAATCGTTAATAAGGAAAATATAGATATTATATTAGTTTTAGAAAAGTTAATAACCAACGGTGATAACAATGATCAAAATAATTATAGCAATTGCAACAACAATAATATTATTACAGTACTAATTAATATTGTAAATGTGTACATTTTTGGATTTCAGTAAAGTTTTGTGTAGTTATAGTTATCCATTATGGCTTGACATTTTTGATAAATAATATTAAAATTGATAATTCACTTCAATTCGTTTTCGTGCAACAGTTAAAGTTTATAATATATCCAGCATTAGTTTTGGATTATACCACTTTAAGGTTAAGCAATAAAAGTAAAACGAAGAATAAAACGGTGAAAGAAAATGAAAAAAAAATAAAAATGTACAAGGTACTTATTTGAACAATTGAAACAGACAAATATATCTTTTATTCCTACCGTGTGTTCTTTTTTCTTTATTCTTCAGTTGAAACACGAAAAACCGTATAGTTGATTCGTTACTAAAGTTGAATACGTTTCATCCTTTTTGTTGTTTTTCAAAACGTTTATCTGGTAGAAGTACACAGTATTATTTTTTTTAAACATTTATGCAGTCAAGTATTTGTAATAAATTGTTTAATGTGGTATTTTTGTTTGATCAATTTTCAATAATCGTATATACATTGATGTACCTACATGTATTTAGGTATGTACAACAACATTATTTTAAACTTGAGTATTAAATTCATATTATTTTCTTGGTCTAGAAAACCAGTTACAATGATTTAAATTTTAAATACACAGTTTCAACACGATACAATAATATGACTCAAAATAAGTTGTTTATTTTATCTTTAATATTGTATTGTATGTTGTTAATAAAAGTCATAATTTTATTTATGTCGAATTATTAAAACATTTCAGAAATAAATATGTTTGACACTATTGATTTGTTTGCACACCTCTGTCAAGTTTTGATTACCTATATTATTTACCTATTATTTTGTACTTATATTTAGTAATATTTTTAAAAATCAAAATTGTAATATTATGATTACTTTTTTTGAACGTGTACTGTTTCACCAGTGGACGGCATGTTTATTCGCTAAACGTGCACGGTGTTACAATTCCTGGCATGATCACAAATGACAATGATACCGTTCAATGTTAAGTCGGCCAACCGTAATATCTTCATGAAAGACTCTGTTTGCCTATTTCTCATTTTCTCCTTATATATATATATATATTATATATAATGGAATACTATATAATAAGAAAGCATGTATAGCCGCATATATATGGATTATACTATTATAGCAGTTAAACTGTATCTAATAGGGCCATTTTAGATTTGGTAGAGAATGAAATAGAGTTAAGGATTTCTTGGCTGAATACAAGACATACCGTAAGGTGGATATTGGTTGCGTTTGAACGGGTCTATCGAATCACTGAAATGGAAAAGAAATTAAATAAATAACGGTGATATTTTAAAAATAACGTTTGTTCAAAAATCATTTTATATTATTTTTATGTATTACCAAACATGTTTAATCCAGACGCGTATTAATATATTATAATATTTTTACAAAATGTTTATTGTTTAAGATATAACGACATAGTTGTATAAATATTTTTATTTTATTTTAGTTTATTAATTTATGACTACCTAGTAATTAATTATGTCTGGCTATAAATAATACAATACCTAGTATTAAATGTTAATTTATTAAATTGTTTAAAATAAAAATATATTACTTATTCCTAATTAATTTTACTGCTATTATATTCAATATTATGTTTACCATTTTTCTCCTGTCCGTGTACAAATTTTTGAGTGGAATGCTGAATCATCCATATGCAACACACGTTCCGATTTATTTTAGGATTCTTACTCTTAGACAAAGATCTCGTTGTATGTCATAAGTATCGTTTTAAGCTCTCACAATAAAGCTTCTACCCTTAGAAACTTTATACTTTTTATTCCACAGAAGCGATAATAAAATGGTCCTAAAATGTAGTAGTGTTTCTTTTTGCTTTAGTTTTAGGTTTTTTTTTTTAACCAAGTCTATCCGTATTAACGTTATTATGTTTTCTGAGAAAACACCTTATTACTGGTGATAAACGACACCCCCAAAGGCATAATGCTTTCAAAAAAGGTTTGCAATTTTTTCTACGCCTAACTTCTTTTATGTGATTGTTCATGAAACCGATGATAGATGTAGGAAAAAGAGGAGGTTATAGGGTGATCGGTCATCGGCCGTAGAACAACGTTCAATGTTTTGATATGACATATCTTGGCTTAAAATAAATGGGAATGGATAAAACGAATAAGTTAAATTCAAAATAGTTGACAGTGTACAGGGAATCCATATTGCTTCGCTTATTTCGTTTCAGTGTACTAATAAAAGTACAGTATAATTGTTTTAGATTTTAATGTATTAAAAAAATTATTGTTAGTGAAGCTTGGTTTAATAGAAAATATAGTGCTTAAGAAGTTTTTAAAATGTAGTTGCGAATAATAATAATAATAATAATAATAATACTAAAAATATAACAGTTATTTTATTTTTATTGAATTAATTAATAAATAATTTAAGAACTAAAACTTTAATTATTAACACTGAAAGTTATAACTTATAAATCTTAATATTATAAAATAGTCATAACATTTAAAAAATAAAATTGAAGAATTTAAAACTTTTAGCTCTTATAAAACAACTTTATAGTAACTAGTTTTGAGATTTTTAATTATTATGATTATTTAATTAAAGAGATGTAATTACTATAATTATAATAATTATATAATATTTTAATTGATTTTATACCTATAACATTCAAAAGTTGTTGAAACAATCTTTTAAAATCGTATACATTTTAATTTAGAAAAAGTCAGGCACGTATTGAACACTTTTATGTTTAAATATCATGTATCGTGTTTTTAGTTATTACAGCAAAAGTAATCCTCTGTATAAAAATATATCATAAAAAATGTTGGGCTCATTTTTTATGTAATGTAGGATAGTTTTATTTTTATTTTTAAAATGTGGTATAATTAATTTGAGTAATCTTGATTATTAGTTTTTATGAAATTGTAATTAAATATATTTATGTGTAGTATCGAGACAGTATAATACAGTAGATACGTAACCAAAAGATTTTTCAAAATTCATGATCAATTTTAATAATTGAAATTATTAACCCCCCTGTGTCCATGTTAAATTTTTAATATTTCAATGGTAAAATAATATGAAAATTTTATTGTTTTTTGGATATTTTTAATAATTATTATTGGTCAAAAACAAGTTTCGCTTATAAACAGAAAAAGGAAATAAATAAATTCGTTAAATAAAAAAAGTAATAGTATCAAAATTGTACTTACAATAGGTATTAATTATTAGATTCAATTAAAAATGAGATGAAAAGTCACTTTTTTGACTTATTTCAAGGTAAATATATCACACGAGATCCTTAAGAATTTTTAAACAAAATCGTTTCATAATGTACCTTGAGTGATTAAATGGTTTTTTTTTGTAGAGGTTATTTTCATTAACCGTGACAGGTAAAGCGGCGTGTATCTCAAAAGATTGATATTGTATAATATACTCTTCAAATTTCAACATTTTTTATTTCTTGATTTTTTTTTTTATGATGCTTAATATTTATCGAAGATAACCCTAATAGAATGTAATATGTTTTAAAAATTGTTCAATATTTCATCATTATAATTATAAGCTAATGATTTTTATCGATTTTATTTTTTTAAATATATAATATGTCGTATACTTTTTCTTGATAGTACTTATATGGTATTATCTATAGTAAATAATAAATATAAAAATAAGTTGCTAAGCACACCTATATTGTATCTTTAATAGTATAATAAGTAAATGATAAGTGATAACCTTCAATAAGGCGTTGTATAATTGAATAACTTCAATAGCGATTTGATCATTTATCAATATATTTTATGAATATTCATTTATTTCCGACATAAAATATACGCGATCATTATTATGCAAAAATACTAATTTAAATAAATAATATACATTTTCCACAGAGTGGTAAATAGTTCTTATGAATAATAAATCTGTAGTTTCTATGACTACTTTCTATTCATAGGAGTAGTGTTAGGTATTATATTCATTTTGTAAGAGTAAATTCTTCATCGCAGTGGTTGGCACTGTAAACCGCCCAGACGACTATTTCATAAAATTAAAGTTTTTGTAACATTTAAAGAAAACTTTTATGTACATTTGTAGTTTTATACCATAAAATCACGAGGTATAAAAGAAAACGGTTTTAGATCCTGAGTGAAGAATGGAATGTCGGATTGGTTTATAATGATGTTTTTTTATTTATATTTTTTGTTTTGCCAAGTACTGTGCAGAATATAATATATATATTGGTTTGATTATTCTTGCATTTATATTTGTCATCATATTATGTTGATGTAAACGTATCAAGGCGAATGAACTTAAGAAAATCCTGATTTCTGCATTCTGTCCATTTCTTATTTTCATAGTTATATATTCTATTACAATATTAATAATTTGAGTTTGAGTTGTGTAATAAAAGCTTTTCAAAATTGTCATGTACATTGTTCGTACATAGGTAATTCACACATATATATATTATACACTATGTATGTACAATATAATATGTATACTTATATAACTTAGCTGGCCCGAAAAACGTTGTTTTTACCAAAAAAGCACAAATAAACTAAGGTTTAAATATTTTTCGTAACTACCAATTTTTCTTTTTGTAAAAATCTTAATCGGACTATTACAGATATTTTAAAAAGATAATCCTAATCGGCCCATTTGTTTTCAGGTTATGCGCTTACCAACGAGCAGCATTTAATTTGTGTATATATATAATAATAATATTATATAGTTGTACATTTACATAATAGAAACATTATTTAAAATATTTGTGTTAATTTAAAATAAAATATAGAATTAATGATTTACTAAAATATTATAATATTGAATTGTTTATTAATTTATCGTGTAACTAATTATTGTGTTTGATTTATAGGTAAGTCATCATTTACAAGATCTCAATTCAGTAATAATTTTCAATAATTATTTAATTCTACTAAAGTCTAAACTATTTGAGTAAGTTTTCAAATAATTAATTTACTTATTTTACTTTTCAAGGTTAGAGAATATTGCATTATTATTATGTACAGTTCATCTAAAACAATTATTTTCATTATTTATAGTAAAATATATAAAACACTATTGACTTTATATAGATTACGTTTATAATGCTATTGAGCCATATTTATATATTATAGATTAACCTAACTTACTTAGAAAAAGTTGTTATCCGTTCAGTAATGGCGCGAATTTAAATTGAGTTGAATTACATGCTATAAGTGTATTTTTTTGTACACTTAATAGGTATATTAATCAATTTCAGACAAAAAATAAAAAATATATCTACTCATAATAGATAACTTTGTTAGTTAAATCAAATTATTTATATCTATTCACGTTTATTAGGTTGTACCAAATAATAGCATTATTTGGGTTTTTAAAACATTTGAGACATTATAATATTTTATGCATTTTGAATTATAACACTACAATGATATTAATATTTATATGAATAAAGCATATATTTTTGAATCGTTGGATTAGTAAATTGGTAAATTCTAAATTATTTATTTATTTATTAATATATAACGGGCACAAGGCCCAAAAGTACTTTATAAAAAAAATTAGTACTTTATATGCTACAAAACAAGTTATAGAGATATCATAACTAAGAAATATGCAAATTTAGATTAGATACATGAGTTTTAGTGTTTATAAAACTGATATATTTTTAAGTTGCAAATAACTTATTTTTATTTATTTTTATGGAATTTAAATTTTACCGAAGCTAAAATAGTTTTTGTTTTTAAAGTTTACATTTAATAAAGAATATATGTAAATTATATTATTTTATTCAATTAATTCTCAAAATCAACTTAAGTAATATTTATAAATACAGATATTATCCTACAAAGATTTTTTTTTTTGTATTCTGGTGTAGTATGTTCGAGTTTTTGTTACTCACTTCTATTTTATTAGAATTATTTATCAATTTTGGGTACACTCTATATTATATAAACATGGGTCATGGGTTTATTATTTTTGGATACCATATTTTTATCAACAAATGAAAAGAAACCGATTTTAATAATGTATTAAATATGGGAACAAAAAAAAAAAAAAAAGGAACAAAAGTTTGGAATTTGCTTTTTTTATTTCTTTGTAATACACAAAATGTTTTTATTGTTAACAAAAACTTTTAACTCCACGATAAAATGATTTCCTTTGTATATTTTTCGTTTTAGTTTTAGTTTATAAAATTATAACAATCTGTTTGTACTATATTTGAATATTACTAGATATTTAAACATATTTAGCAGTACACATAAAATGGCTATTACTTCTTCTTTTTTTTTTTTTTTTTTAAATAAAAATCATATATATATATATTTAAAAAATTATTAATCCATTAATATGTCAATTCTGTTTCAATTCAATTGTTGATTTCAATAAATCAAGATAGAAAAATTTCTTTTGTACATGAAGCTACATTAAACTTTAAATATTTAAATTTAGGACATACATTATTTACAATTTTAATTCAAATTATTTTTGGAAAAAGCTCTAACGGAAAATAAGTTATATAAATTCCATATTTTATTTTTTATTTATTTTATATGTATTCGTAATATAATAGAATGTAACGTTTCACATAAACACAGAGAACTTAAAGCAATGGACATGAAACATTTAAAAAATCATTAAGTTATATGAAAAATGATTTTTAATTCTAAAATATAATAAAATTACTTAAAATAGAAAAAAAAATGGAATATCATAGATACAAACGAAATACATATTTAATTTAAAACAGTAGATTAAATTTTGATTCGGATCAACTAAACAAAATTTACACAAATAAAGGACACAGCGTGCATCATTATATAACCAATACATAAGTAAAGAAAAAGAAAATGTTACCTCAAAATAAAAATAACGAATAGACAATAGTCATATATAAAATGATGATACTTCAGAAATCTGTATTATACAAGAGAATAATATACAACTTTAAGCTATTATGCAACTAGGCATTAAGAATTGAGTTTCCGATGAAAAATACTACCATAGTGCAAGCACTGTCAAATGTATATTAGTAGAAATAGTATGAATAATAGCGTAATGCGGTAAGTGTGTAAAAGATACTATACAGAAACTCTATAGAAAATAATTTTACGTTTTAAAAATACTAATACTGTTTGTTCCAATTAAATTAGTAATACAAAGTTAAAATGTTATACAAAGCATGTTAATATTATCATAAAGCGTCTGATATTAATAATGAATACAATTCTCGTGAATATAATAAAAAAATATAAATTTAAATCATTCTTTTCTTCGTAAGAATTCTTAGTAGGAGAAAGGCGAACTTATGTTTCGTAATTTATATAGGTTTGTTTAAATTACAAGACGGCGCTTTATGTAGGCAAATCTGCTACATCCGTGTCGACAATAAAGACTATAATAATACTATAGAATATTATTATAGCAACATTATTTTAATTAGGAAAAGATAGATTAATTATTATAACAAAGAATAATTATAACACGTGAGATAAAGTTGCTTCATCGTAATAATATTATATAGTATAAACTATACATACAATTCTTTGATACTTCATAAAAATTGTACGAATCATTTTATTTTTCATAATACCGTATATAATTTATACTTACAGTAGAATATTATTTATAAGTAGTGTATAGTTGTATTTTGAGGTTAATAAAATAAATGTTAAAGTTATAATAGTAGTGAATACAATTTTACTTTTTTTCTCATAAAAAATATGTAATATATACCGTATATTCTATAGCTAATGTTAATATATGTTTAAATTTATTTATAAATTCAAAACAGGAATTGGACAATGGAATGTGGTTAAACTAATCTTCCACTTATTGACATAAAATATCGAATAATACTGGATGATCTAACAGCTATAACTAATCACTTTTAGGCATATAAAAACAAAAGTATTGATCTTTCATTTTTTTTTATGTAAGTAACTTTGTTCTATAAAAACCACTTTACTTATGTTAATTACCAATGAATAGCATAGGGTTACTTCTGTATTGAATAACTATTAACATTGTTGTTATACAAATGTACTTTTTGCACTAGTGTTGGATGACGGGTTTATTTGCTCCCTCACGAGGTATTTGAAGGAAGCTTTCGTGAATCAATATAGGTGGCTGTACGGTGGTGAAAATTAACATTATGTAACGGGGTGAGAGAGGAATGATGATGGCGTTATAGTATTCTGCATTGCATACCTTTCACCAATACACCAGTTACATTTCGCGTGTACCATATTAATGTCCATTTTCGGATGTATCATTTGCATATTTAGCGGGTCCAAAATAAATACTGTACCCGCATGTCTGTTAGGTACAATAACAAACTGGATTAAAAGCGGTGCAGGAGTGAGGGGGATATTTAATGAATACTCTCATTTGGGTTGTATGTAGATTTCGACGATATTGTTATAATGTAGATAAAATCGTTATTGAAGGGATAATGTTGGAAATGGCTCTCCTGCATGCAGAACACGGCATAGTCGTAGCTTGTAGGTAGATTTCAATCAAACATCAATGTTAAATTGTGTTTATAATTTGCTCGGTGACCTACAGCGGGGATGGTACGTGCAAATGTTACCATCCACGTAATTCGTTTATGTATTGTTCAATCCACAATAATATGAAACAATTTTACTATCTAATTACATATCTATAAATTGTTATGTATACTTAGAGCCAATAATAACGAATCAGTATATAGTTTATAATTTTAAACTTAATAAAGCAAATTTGCCTTTTTTGGATTGAAAATTATTATTTTCTTCTGGAACAATAAATTTATTAAATTAATGCTCAACTTAAAATGAGATATTTTTAATTTTGCTTCTAATAAGTTTTTATATGTCCAATTTTGGATTTTGATACTTACTTCATACATATATATATATGATGCGACATATCACACTTAAAATTGAAATTTATTTTAACAATTATTATTTTAAATTTGACTTGACAATTGAATTACGATAATATTCTAAATATTATATTATACAGGTACACGTGTAATGTTATTCTTTGTTTACATACATTTCATTAAATTTTTCAAATTGATCTTATGATAGATAAATATGAATTATAATGACAATTGAATTTATAGTATATGAAATAAATTTATCTTTTAAGGGTATTGTATTTTGGGTTTTATACTTAAAACATGTTTTTTTAACATAAAATCTATTTAATTTGCTAATGATATAATCCTTCCGATTATCTGAAAGCTAAAACGGTATTTCAAATGATTTAAAATGGGAAATTACCTAAATTGTTGTTGTTGTAAAAATTGATTTTATTCAAGAACAAAATATAATGTTTGTAATGTTGTACCATAATTTAAGTTTCTATAACTAAGATCATTAGTTAAAAAGAAAAAACTAACATTTTATCGGGATGAAAGATAATTTAGAACTAGCGTTTAAATAAAAGACAATGTTAAAAATTAAAAATGAGTTAAGTAAAAGAATCGGCGTTGATTTTGATAATACATATTATAATATATTGATTTTATATATAATTTCATTTACGAATATAATATTTGTTAAATCTTAATAATTAATTTCATTTGATATCCAAAACACCTATATACTCAAATTATTAACCGACACTATCATATTAGTAACGAATGCGAGTGATATATACCTCAAACAGTTAATTTTTATCGATTGTTACGATTAAGAAAGATATGGTAAAAGGAGATATTATTTATTTGTGGTTTTGAAGCGTTCGCGTGACTTTTATCCCGTTGCGCCGTGGTGCGTATAAATAAACAGGCAGAGAAGAGCGGGTCGTTTTGTGACCATCGACCACCAACATTGCCGGTCGACGGAAAATATGAAATAACCTCTAACAAGAAGACCCCGACCATAAATAACCCAGTCGCGCGCCCGAATCGTTTCACTTTATATAAAATAATGTATTATAAATATTACTAAACGTCCACAGATTTTACTCTACAACTTCAATGTTTAAACAAAGAACAACAACTGTAAAGTGCAAGTCAGTAAAACGATGACTGGTTTTTTTTTCCATCATAGGATGTTAAAATCAATATTAAAGTAAACAACGCCGATAGTGTCTGGTAAATTACATTGTTTTAATTTAAAACTGTTACGCGTGTACCGTAATTTACGAGCTCGTTATATACGTCAATTATTTTATAAATGAGTAATAGAATATTGAAAAAGTTTTATATAATTGTTTGAAATCATTATTTTGAATTTTTTAGTTGAATTCTCGAACGGTGTATAGATAGAAAGATTTTGTATAAGACTGTAGTGCCATTAATCTTGATATTATAACTTTTGACCGGGATGTATGATTTATTTAACATATTTTTTAGTTTTACCTTCACGCATAATTTTAAAACGAAAATCATATTTATATTATCATTTTCAAACATTTTAATAATTTTAATAATTTTATGTCAATTTAAATATATTTTTTATAAACATTCTATATAGTAAATTTCAACGTAAAATTCTTGTGTTTTATATTTTTATTGTATTAAGGATTTCATACTTGACATTTAAACTTTTCAAAACAGCTGTTATGTATTTGGTCATTTTATGCAAGTATAATAAAATGTATATTATTTTATTTTTATTGGAAAAGTTTAACCTACAAACTTTGAATTTTTATAAGCTAAAATTATTTAAAATAACATCAAATTGTTTTTAAAAGCTGTTATAAAGACATAATCTGTCGAAGCTTGTATCTTCGAAATAACTTGAATACTTTATTAATTTGTTTCGGTTTTAGATTTACAATGCGAAAAATGTTTATAGTTTTAAAATTATCTTTAGAAAAAAAATCTTTATTTGGCGTAAGGATTCAATAAAAAATTTTGTTACATACTGTAATACCGTTATCAAAGACTGAAGACAGATTATTAAATACAGATACAGATTAAATAATTAACCTTAATTATCTTAAAAAAAAAAAAATAAACTGTACGTCATCTTAAACTTCGAAGAGTTTAAATATTTTTTTTTTGTAATTGAATCATAGTACTCGTATTTAAAGATGAAGTGATGTCGAGACTTTTTATTTTGTTCTAACATAATTCAGGGATTATGGCAGTTGTACAATACTGCAATAAATACAGTTCCACCTCAAAGCATTGAAAGTACAATAATGGGGTTTCTTCATCCACTTATTGTTCATTGTTTGGTAGTTAACGGCAAACAATTTGAACATTTATACTATTAGATAAAACAATATTGTTTACAGACCATAAAACTTATTTATAATATATATATAATATATATTACATATTATATATAGTATATGATATAGAGTTTCATATTTATTATTTTTTGATTTAATCAATAATCAGTATTATATTTTTAAGATATTTATTGTTGTTTAAAATGTCTATTTCACATTAATAAAATGCATTATCAATTATTAACATGTATAGTATATGGTTATTTACCGTATTTGTATATAGATAAAAATATTATTCAATCGACATGAGCACAATATTTTTAACAAAGTTTTTGATAAATAATGACAATAATAAGGTGAATATTATTATTATTTTTTAATAAACTTGTAATAAAAAAACAATGTCTTACATTTTCAATTTTAGATTTTGAGTTGAGTAAACAATGAATTATTATTAAAATTAAGTGTATATTTTTACTTTTGTGTTTAAAACTGAATGCATTTGTTTTTAGTAGAGAAATGATCATCAAATTTGAGGAAGCATTTTCATAGTAAATTGAATCTTTCAAGTATTTTTAATTAGAAATTTAAAACTCCTATTACTTACTACTTTTTTAAATAATCGTTTAATCAAATAATTGCGTCGTTATCTTGGTAACCAAAAGTTGGCTGTCTTCACTCAGAATTATATTTTCATCGTAAACAATAATTTATTATTCAATTCAAATTGATTACATTCGGTATAATATAGAGCTTACGGGATGATAATGTATAGATATACTAGATACCTACAACAATAAACTATACGGCGGAGAGTGGTTACCTAATTGACTTTAATTTTTAATTTTTTATACTTAACTTCATGATTTATGAACATAAAATTATTTCTTTTTTAAATATAGTATTAAAAATGGTTTTATAACCTAGATACTTTAACCATTTACAATGCTTGGTGTACAATTATTTTATATTTCAATTAAACTAAAATATTATTGAAAAATGAACTGATATCAAAATTCATAGAATATTCAATATTTATTATACAATTTTTAGATTATATATTTATATTATTTAACATGTTATGTAAGTATCTACTTAAAGTCAATGCATGTATGACGCGTGTATCAAAACCATATATCCTAATATAAAATTATAATTTTTATTATGCAATTTTTTTTTATTCTTAATGTAAAACTGTCAATAATACTAATAGGTTATAATAATGTAAATTCACATAGCTCTAATGACAAAATTATCAATAAAAAATAAAAAATGTGTTATGAAATTTGATAGAAGTTTCTTATTATTCACTTAATCACCTATACAAATCCGTACATTTTTACATTTTCATATATTAAGTTACAAGATGCTTATCTTTTGATCAAAAAATAGTTTTTTGTACTTCTAAAAAATGATGAAACATGTTCTATTATTTTGACTTATGAGATACCTCTGAAATCGCAACATAACACGTTGTATATCAAGTGAATCATTTAATATTATTTTTTGGCCACGTTTCATTAAATTACCATAATAACCGGCCGGACTTGGCTTCCTTACTCATTTTTTCAACAAAAATTATTTAATAAAGAAAATTTCACATTTTTACAGATACGCAGAAGGTACATTTTATTAAAGTTTTATGATGGATTTTTATTCTTTTACTCAATGAACTTTTTTTGCATTTTGTTATTTATTTATTTTTTTTTAAGAAGAAGAAAAGTGTTGTATATATTATCTATTACAAGATGTTATAGAGAGTTTATTTTTTGTCTTTTATTAAATTTGTGGTATAGATTAAAAATTGAGGGAGCATATAAGGTGTTTTGTTTTTGTCTGAAATAATTATTTTAGATATTTTGTAAGCACTTTAAGTAGTTTGTAAAACGTATTTGATTATTTTGCTTATTTTATTAAGTATTGGTATTTTCAGAAATAGATACGTGGGCTAAAGTCATTCAAAACTACTAAGTATTTTTTAATTAATTCATGGATCAGATATGTATTTTTTTTTTTTTTTTTATTATAATTTGTGATTTAATATATGAAATAATAAAGAATATAAAACAAATATGTATGTTATGTTCCACCCAATGTATGGTTGTTGATCTACTATTGTGGTTTAGGTTATAAGGAAAAATTTCGAATGTCAGAAGTTTGTTTTGAAGTTTGTTAAAGTTATATCAATCTAAAAGATAATTTCAATATTTGTTTATTTTTTTTTTATTCAGCATAAGAAAGTTTATGTAACAATAAAACTTTTCTGACCATTTGATTGTATTTAAAGAAAATTGAATGACAACTGTCCTAGATTTTATGTCAAGAATGAACTGGAAAAACAATATTTGAATAATACATGGCATTTTCGAACAAGTTATATAAATTAGATAAGAAATGAAATCCAAAATTCCGGTTTCATATTACGTCAGTGGATTGTTGGAATTAAAGGAGGGTATCATAGAGCGTGAGGAAAGTCGGTTGCCGGAAGGGAAATTCCGATTACAGTTCTTCGTTGATAGAATATTACCTGCTCATGTTATTTCCACATCACTACATCAGGTAGCTTAGAACCTTTTATAAAATATAAATTGTCTGAATTAAAGTCTTCGAAGTTTTGTTTAAAGTATAGATGAGTATTCGTGTCGTATAAAATCAAACAAAAGGTATAAAAGGTATTGCGTGGATCTGTTGGAGCGAATTAGAAAAAAAAATCAAATAAGAAAATAACGAAATGAATAATATCCTCATAAATTCAGTGATATATTTCTTGGTACTTTCAGTTTGTTCATTACATTTATTTAATCTTTACAAAATAAGAGACATGTGTAGAAATTCCATATGTTTAAACACATTTTTTAAGGTATCAAATGTTATAAATTAAATTATAAACGTTCAAGTTTATGATATGCAAATATCTTTTGAAGGGCACTATATTTTTATTGGGTTTTGTAGCGTTATAAAAATAATTTAAAACAAAGTAGTGATAATTGCTTAAATTGAATTTTTTTTTTTGGATAATATATAAGAATATGAATTGTATCATTACAATGATACTAATATTATTTGTATCATCCTAAATCTATATTAATAAAAGTAATTAAAAAATAAATTTTATAATTTGATAGTTGCTTAACTATAAATACTTACCTAGTTATTTTATAAAAAAAGGGTAAATAATTTAAAAAAGAAATACATGCTATAACGTAAATTAAATTTGCAATCATAAAATCAACTTAAATTTTACTTGTTTTATTATTTGATATGGATCTTATATGCTATTATTGAGTATTTGATTATTATAGTAAATGGTCTTAATTCTGACGGAAAGTTTTAGAATCGTAAGACAATAATGTCTTATGAAGTTTGGTTCTAAACTTTTTAAATTTAAGAATGTTATTTTTTTTTTAAATACTTATGTTCAGAAGTGTTTGTTACTAATTAAAAACGAAAGTGTTTTTCGAGTTTTATTCATACAAATATTATTCATTGTTCTTGGATTTGGCATTGTACACATTGTTAAACACTTAAAGTAAATAATACTTCAATATCAGTTTTATGATTATATATAATATTTAATACAAACAATCGTTTAGTTATTAAGGTTTTCTTATAGTATATACCATGAAATTAAATGTTTAATATATTAACCACCACTATGCAATTTTAATAAAAATATAAAAAAAACTAATATTTTATTTTTAGCTGGGTAAGTACCTGGTAATACTTCAATATTTATAAAAAAAATCATTTATAAGTTTTAACATTATTGTAAAGTAAAACTAATTCTTATTAAATAATGTATACGTTATTTTTATTATTCGAGTATATTAGTATAATTTTATTATATGTTTTTTGAAATGCATTTTGTAAAAAAAAATACTGTGTGTTATGAACTTATGAATTATAACTGTAGAAAAAAACTAATAATTAAGTATAATATTTAAAATGCACGAAAAGAAACAATTAAATAAAACTTATATTAATAAAGTGTGATTTCTTTTTGAAAAAAAAAATCGTCGATTTAAAATACCCGAATTCACTTTCTTATCGTTAAGTTTAAAGCCAATTTATCAGGTTCAATCCGATTATGAGCGTCTTAAGAGCCTTTATACTAAGTACGACTATAAATTGTATTTGGCGTAACGAAAGTTATTGTCAACATGTTGACAAACGAGAAATCACTTAGCTCGTTAAATAACTTAGTGTTCGCAAAAATACGTTAGACATATCTAGTAAACTAATAAATTGATATTGTGTTTTTATCGTTACTAGTTGAGAGCTTTACAGAGAGAATATATCGGGACAACTGAAGACAATATTGGTAAAGAAGTAACGATATGAGATACTCAATTTTCAATTTTCAACTGCTTTTATTTATCAGCAAATGATATAGTATCGTATCAAAACTACAAACCTATGTAATATATAATTGGTACTATAAATACAATATATATATATATATTATCAAAGATTCAGTATGAAAAAGTCTGTAAATATTATAAAAACAATAATATGAAACATTATTACGATTCTACTACAATATAATATAATATCATAGTTGAAAAAATCACTATCGCAGTAAGTATTTATAAACGATCTGTAATATTAGTAAAATTAAAGTATGATATTATATCTTACGTTTTGACGGTATAATGTTCTTGCCGTTAGACAAGCGATGGGTACGTATAATATAATAGTACGACAATGCTGAAATACATACGTATCGGTCGAGTATACGCAAACTACAGCTACTGATCATATACGATGATGACAGCGACGTCAATAACGCGTCGGCGGCGTCCCATTACCGTGTCGGTCGTAAATACGTAAATCGAATGTTTTGCCTTTGGCAGTTGACAAATTCGATCCTGGGGACCCACGACCGCCCTTTACATTACGACATCCCCTCACCTGTCACCTCCGCCGGTAACGTATACATACATAATAATGCTTTCAGTGCTCCATTATCGTTAACAATCGCGGGAAAACGTCGCCGGGACACGCATTAAACGTATTAAAATGTGCATGCCGGCAGACGACAACCTTTATTGTTATTAAAATGTAAACGCGGAGATACGGTCGGGCTGATGGTCGACGGTGAGGCGTCGGGCTCGGGAAGTGGGAATAAAAATTGTTCGGTTTTATAAGTGCGGAGGTATAAAACAAACGGTATATGGACGTGAATTATGATGAAAAACAGTTATCGTCACGTTTTCTATGACAACGACGACAACGACGATGACGACGACGACGAACGCTACGCAACCTGCACCACTACTATATTATATAAAATTTACTCTTGTTGTTATGCAATCTAGGAGATTGGCTCGCGGTGGATTTATGGTGGTGTGGATTGGAGGGGATTGGTTATGGGGTGGTGGCGTTTAAGGGTAGCTTTTGCGTGTTTTTAGCTTGAAAAACTTGAGATTAAATGGATACTCGTAGATTTGTTTTGACGGTCCCGTCGTTGTGTTCCGATTGTCGTCTGCGGAAGGGAGAGGAGTGGTAAACAAGGACTCGCCTACGACACACAGTGAAAAATAATATGTTGAGTTGGTTTGACGAAAAAAAAGGGGAAGAAGAAAAAAAGTATTTATATACAATTGCAGTATTGGCATTTAGAAAAATAATAATATTTGCTGACACTGGTTATTTGGTTGCATTATTTTTATTTCATTTAGTGAAAGAAGGCCTTCCCCCGCTCGATCTAACGTTATACTTCTTATACATCGTTTAAAAAGCAATAGAAAAAATACCTCATATTGGGTTTTATTATTTTCAAATATTATAATATATATCACGTCAAACTGTTTGATGAAGTTCTATATGATTGCGTTGCATTCATACGAAATAAAATATTTTTTTTTTACGTATTTTTAATTAAAATTTATTTACATAAATAGTCAAATTGAGCAAAATAAATTTAAAATTATATAAAAAACATTTTTATATTTTCTTAGTATTTTTATGATATTTTATATATTATTTATATATTGTTTTTGGTTTTATTTATGAGTGCTACACATATATGTCATGGAATACAGTATAGCCTATAATAAAATAATTCATAATTTTGTTTCTAACTTAACCTGCACTTCGCCGAATTTCGCAATAATTATCTTCATCCATTATCGGTTTGAAACTCACAAATCGTGAGTGAAACCTCATCCAATTTATTTCACATTAACTCTGTTTTATTAGGTTTACATATTCGATTGATTAGTGAAGACCTAGTTTTCTTTCTCTGTTTATGTTGTTCAATTAAAATATTTCGTTTTGCAGTAATTGAACGTTTGTCCATAAATCTAGCGAAATAATCGTAATATCCTTGGTCATTGTCAAGTACGCGTGGATCATTTTATATTACATAAAAACGGCGATTGTAAACTGCGCCCAAGATACAGGTAAACACAAAATCACACATGTAAACTGCGCCCGAGTTTTTATCAAGTGTAAAAAGGTGACATGTAAACTGCGCCCGGGTAAAATTACAGGTAAAATATTTAATTCGTTACAAATTTATAATATGAATAATTAAAAATGAGATATAATTTAAAAAATTAAAATAATTATAAATATTACAAATAATAGGTAACGCCATATTGTTATAACAGATTAGGAATTAAAAAATATATAGTTTTAAAAAAATAAAATAATTATTAATATTACAAATAATAACGTCATATTTTATAACATATTAGCTGGAATTAAAAATGAAATATAATTTTAAAAATTTAAATAATTATAAATATTACAAATAATAACATATGGTGGATACATATTCATCAATTGAAATTTGATTACTATTATATTTATTGATTAATTTTTCTAACTTTTCGCGTTTTTTTTTGGTTTTAGAGTTTTGGAATTTAAACGGTTCATTTATACTATTTAATTTAATATATACTTCTAATTGAATTTCTTTTAATTTTTCTATAAAAATGAAAATATTTGGATGAGTTGTATAAAAGCTGGAATTAAAGTGAGAATGAAAAGACTCGCATGCATTTGTGGTTAAAGTTGGCTCTGCTGATGCTTGAGCCCATACTTCAGGTGGATACTGAGCTTCTTCACCAGGGGCGGACTGGGCCGGCGGGATACCGGGAACTTTCCCGGTGGGCCGCTGCTCAAAAATAATTTGTTATTCTTATATACTTAATACTTATGCAAGAAGTTATAACACTATAATATTATTGAGTTTAAATATAAATTATAAATATATATTTATTTTTTTCATATCATAACACGCAACTACGCAAGTGTAAAAATTCAAAATTGTTTACATTTGATGTTTAAAAATAGATTTTAGGTTTCGAATTAGCTGATAATCCTCCACTCCACTTTATCTGCATCACGAATAATTATTATTTATAACGTATTAACGTCTATTAATAATGTCGATTATACCAATCGATTAATGCGCGTTTATACCACAGCTGGTCTTCGAGAATTTACATTTTACAATATATTAATATACTATAATATAGTGTTACGTTCAATGATGATATGATAATGTTGTGAGATTTTTACTTGTTTCTATTTCATTGTTGACTGTTTTGTATTTTTTGGCGATTTTTTATACACCTGTCTATTGAGTATTGGTTGTTGTCTGTTGAAAATGGAAAACAAAAGAAGGGGCGGTGCCGAAAAAATAAGAGAGAAAAAAATGAAACTATTAAAAAAGTCAAGTGAGAACTGTGTAAAGATTAATCAATGTTTTACACCAATTGTGACTTCTCTATGTCATAGTGACTCTAGTAAGTATAAATTTGATTACAAAGTTAGGTATGTCATGAAATTGCATATTTTTTTATTTAAAAGTTTAAAACCCATGTATTTCTATATTTTAAGTACGATGGTGAAAATAAAAATTAAAGGGAATTATTTTTTTGACTTATAAGTGTATGAGTATGACCAATAGCGTTAATAATTGATATATTATTTTAGTTATGCAAGAAAATCTTTGCAATCAACCATTATTAGGCATTGGAAATGTAAGTATCTACTTATAATAATTATTTTTACCTAGAATTCTTTAAAAATAATATGTATATAGTTTATAACCAAAATAAAAATAAATTTAATTCAGCCATAATAGTTAATAAACTACAATATAAGTGTCAAAATACTTAATATTTTTACACAAGATATTAAATTATATTATGTTATGATTAAATTATTTTTATAAATATATAAATAATAAGTATTTGTGAAATACTTATTTAATATTAAACAAAACTAAAATAACCTATTAAAACTATTTTGGTAAGTTTAGTTAACACAAAATATAGTTAGTAAAAATTAATTATTTTAATAATATTTTTTTTATTTTTTTTTTTAATTTAAAATGATTATTTCATATTGTTTATTATACTTTACTGATGTAGATTAACAATATAATTTTTTAGAGTAACGTGAATATTGATGAAACCAATTCTGGTGCTAGTACTAGTAGTACAAGATCTGTGATAATGGATTTTCATGACAACCAACTAGTTCAAAATCAAGTAAGAATGAAAATTTAGTTGGTATTTGTTTTTTTATTTTCATTAATAAAATGTTTAAAATGTATAATCATAATGACCAATTTTGAAATGATGATGTTAATACCTAATCTGAGGTATGTCTCTAATTAAAACAGTTTACAAATAATCTCAGATCTTGAAGAAACAAAAACTACTCTAGTAATTTTAATCTAGTTTTACATTTATTAATAACTTCTCAAAAAGTTAGTAATTAATGTTAGGTACTATAGTTACCTAAGAATTTTAGAATTTAAATTTACCTACTTACTAATATTTTTGAACAAGTAGGTATAAAAAAAAATATTATATTATTATTGTATATATTTATATTTTTAAATATTATTAGAAATAATTTGGTAACTATCTAGATTTATACATAATAAGATTGATAGATTAACTATTTAAATTAATTTTAATTTAGATCACTTATAAAATAATATAATAATATAATTTTATAACTATAATATGCTAAATTCTTACACATGTTTTTCCCAATTTCATAAAACTTCAAGAATTTTTATTGAATACTAAAAATATTAAATGCATTTTAAAGTTGTAATTAATAATTTAACAATTTGTTACCCTTATAAACAACAAACTAATTTTTTTTTTTTTTTGTATTTTAGGATGTTGTTATTAATGACAGTAATATTGATATTCATGAAAAAATACAAATCAACTACTTTAAAAAACCCAACAAAAATGATATTGGTCAATTTTTTGAATATCATCCACAACAACCATTTTTTGATATTCCTTTTAAATCATCTAAAGCATTTTACCGGAAAGATAAATCTCAACGTTGTTGGCTTTCATATGATGTATTTTCTCAAAGTTTATTTTGTAGTGTGTGTTTAAGTTTTTCTTCAGAAGATAACGTATTTACCCAAGGATTGAAACTTTGGACCCATGTTTATCAAAGAATTGATGAACATGAAAAAAGCAAGAATCATACATTATGCACAGATGCTTATCTACACCATGCAAATAACAAAAGTATAGACTATTTACTATTTTCAGACCAAAAAAATAAAGTAAAGGAAGAAGTTAAAAATAATAGGAAAATACTAGAAAGGGTTATTGAGATAGTAAAACTAATTGGAAAGAGAGGTTTAAGTTATCGTGCTACTCAATATGAATCATCTTATTTTTTACAAGATCCTACACTTGACCATGGTAACTTTTTAGAAATTCTGCTTCTCTTAAAAAAATATGATGTGACATTAAATGAGCATGTTGATAAAATAACCAAAAGTGCTCAAGAAAAAGCTGCTAGGCATAAATCTACAAAAGTAAAAGGAAGAGGTTCATCTTTGACGTTCATTTCAAAAACAACGGTTAATTTGATTATTGATGCTATTAGTGTTCTTATGAAAAGGTCAATTTCTTCTCAAATACAAGAAGCTAAAATGTTTTCTGTACAACTGGATACTACACAGGATGTATCTGTTCAAGATCAGTGTTCTGTAATAATAAGATATGTGAATTCAAAAGGAGTAAATGAAAAACTAATTTCCATTGTAACAATGAAAGAATCAACAGGAAAAAGTTTTTATGAAATGCTCCAAGACGTACTGAACAGCAATGGACTTGATGTAAAAAACTGCATTGGGAACGCCACAGATGGAGCAGCCAACATGCAAGGGCGTTTTAATGGCTTTTCGTCCTGGCTTTCAAAATCTTCACCAGGTCAAATTCATGTATGGTGTTATAGCCATATTTTGAACTTGGTTATTATTGAAGCAACCAAATCACCATTACAATCTGCTTCTTTATTTGTGTTATTGAATGATGTTGCAGTTTTTTTTAAAGAATCGTACAAGAGAATGAATGTTTGGAAAAAAACAATTGGTGAGAAAGATTTAAGAAGACTTGTGACTATTGGAAACACTCGTTGGTGGTCTAAAGAGAAAGCTTTGCATCATATTTTTGTAGATCAAGGACATTTGTACGTAGAAATGATTTTAGCTTTAGACACTATACAAACATTAGATTCATTTACGCCTGAAGTTCGTGTAAAAGCTAAAATTCTGAAAGAATCATTTTTAGAATTTCAAACTATATTAACAGCATTTATTTATGTGCATATTTTTGAGATTGTTGGTCCTCTCTCCAGGTATTTACAAACAAAAGGTATGGATTTGATTAAGTCCCAAGAATTGGTTGATGGCTCTTTAGTACAATTGAAAAAATTACAAAGAAATATGCAAAGTGTAAAAAAAAGAACTGAACATTTTATTGAATTAGTAAATAGTAAATTTGAAGAATGTGATGTAGATGTTTTAATTGAAATAAAGTTTCCCGAAGTCAGAAGTCGGTGTAAGAAAAAAATGTATGATGAAAAATCCTCAGATACACCAATTCTAAATGCTGAAAAAAAGTTTGAGGTTCAGGTTTACAATGTTATATTAGACAATACAATTTCAAGTATGGAAAAAAAGTTTTCATCTAATAAAGCACTATATACAGATCTATCCTGTTTATCGCCAAATAATTTTGAAGACATAATAAATGATAAATTGCCTTCTAATACATTAGTTAAGTTGTGTAAAGTGTTAAAGAATTTTGATGATTTGATAACAATTGAAAGCTTAAGGAATGAACTTTTAAGTTTTGTAGAAAATTGGAAACATTTAAAAAAGTCTTTACCTGAAGAATATATAATTAATGAAGACATACATCTAGATACTGATGAGGATAACAATGATGGTGATGTTGACAATATTTTAAACAATAAAGAAAAAATGATAAGTTCAAAAATGTGTAAATCATGTATGGATTGCTCTGTTTGTTGCTACAATGTCCTACTCAAGTATAATTTATACAGTAATGCTTACTCAAATCTTGCTTTAGCCTACAAATATCTTCTTACACTACCATGTACTCAGGTAACACTAATAAATTATTTGTTTTAAATACATGCAGTGAATAGTGATATAGGTAGGTATAATAACATAGTATGTCTTATTTTTCAGGTGGCATGTGAAAGATCATTTTCAATTCTAAAATACATTAAATCACGCCTGAGAAACACTTTAACAGAATCGAAATTGGAGGCCTTCATGCTGATGAGCGTAGAGAAACAAATTTTATTTGATATTGATAATGATGATATTATTGATATTATTAAAAATCACAGTCAATTATTAAGATCTAAACTATCCTACTAAAATATTTTATGAAATGTTAAAATATAGACATAAAAAGTAAAGAGTGTTTAATTTAGTACAATATCCTACTCTTACACGTTAGCAGTACAATACTACAATTATACCTATTTGTTATTTTACCTAATGTAAATATTAAATACTAAAACAGGTAAATGTAAGTAAATAATACGTTATATTCTTAAGTATATATTTATTATAATTTACAATAATTTATAATAATTGAGAATCTTAAGTTATTTTGTGAGAAAATTGAAGATGTGCAAAGGATGCTTCTGTTTTAAAATAAAACTGCAATGGTATATTTGTGTTTTATATTTTGTGAACAACAAAACATGGCGTGGGCCGGTCAAAATATTTATTTCCCGGGCCGAAAAGTTGTCCCAGTCCGCCCCTGTTCTTTACTTATATATATGTCTACCAAATAATCCGCAAATCGTGTCACTCTTTCGTCATCAGGCTTTGATTTCATTAAATAATTTACAAAATACTCAGATACACTTTCTGGACTTAGAAATGGTAAACCGTAACATTGAACTAACCATCTTCTAATATCACTATTTTTATCTTTATAGTCATTACTTAAACCATTTTGTTGGATACTTCTATTC
>VUJU01000820.1:0-13466 GCA_009835225.1 Aphis craccivora
CATGTAGCCCAATTCCACAACGAATGTCTTTAACAGCATTATTTAATAGCTTTTAGGTTTTTCGTATCGTGCTGCGGAATGGGAGGAAAAAACCCCGACATTTTCTCGTCCTCCCCGGTATATTAAAATTTTATAAATATTGGTGGATGTCTTTGAGGAGAATAAAAATAAAAAAAAAAAATGGTAATGTAATAATAATTATTTGAAAATAGGTACTTATTGGTATTAATTTAGTAAAGTCGTCGATTTTAATCGACATACTCGCGGTGAGTCTATCAACTATTTGACTTTATATACAACGATTAACTATTGCTTTATAAAGAGGACATTCTATCAATAGTATTTTATTAGTCACTTTTATATTTAATTGTTTGCTTGTAAATATTTCGTTAGCTCAGGTGTTCTGCAGAGGGGCGCAGTTGTAAAAATACATTTGATTCTACCGCAAAGCATTCAAATATGACATTCCAACAGATCGATTTTTTAAGTACTATACATTAGGAAATGCTTATTGGTTTTAAAAGAGTAACATGTTGTAGTATTAATATATACAATCTCATAATCAATTATTTACCAACCAAAACTTTATGTACGAGTCTAAGTCTATTCTATTATGATATATATATATACCTATATATATATTATATATGTATAGTAAATACATATACTCTGTGACTGTATTATAAGTATGTTTATCCAAATAAACGTTTTTTTATCTTATTTATAGAAGTTATATTATATACATCGTTTAGCTCACAGAAACAAAATGTTTATTTAGATCTCTTCAATGTGTTTGTATATTATATTTATACATATATTCTAAATTAACTCATCATGTGTTTTAAAGTAGATATTGACGAGAACAATGGCATCGTGACAAAATATTCGAATAATACAAAAAAATCTTTAATTTTTTACACAAAAAAAAAAAAAATTAATAAACCATTATAATAAAAAAAGTATATAATATACTATTCTGTGAATATGAATTGTTTAGTCATGGGAATAATAAAAAAAATATTTATTATTCATTATATTGTTAGGTAGGTACAATTTATTAGATTAAAATTTTGAAGTCGCAATATCTTAAGTTGAACCAGAATTCTAAACAATCATCAGTACCGAGTTTGTATTACAATTTAACTTAGACATCTATTTATCGACTGAATCGTAATTTTCACTATTCAATTTCATCTAGACACGCTTGTCATATATTGTTTATTATACATATATCTATGAAATATAATCTAAAAATCAAAGAAAAATGCGGTGTAAAATCTTGTTACGGTTTATAATAAAATTCGACAAAATATTTTTTATTCTTACTATACAAAGTGAAGTCGGCAATTTCAATAAACGTTTATAAATAAGAGAGTCCATTTATTTTTCTAACTATGCTATAGTTATAAGAGATATATCACCTGACACAAAAATGTATTGTTCATTTTTTTTTTTTTTTTGAAATATGTGTCATATATTTATATAAAAATAAATATTTAAAACCGAATTAGAATAATACATTATTAATTATTATTATACATTAAACATTAAAAAGCATTAAATAGAGTCAAAAGTATTTCTTGAAGTATTTAACTCATTTGCGAAGTTTGCGAATAAGTACATAAAGATAAAAATAAATTAATATATAACACATAATATAATTATATAATAATATACATATATTATAGTTTTGGAATAATAATTTGATTAAACGAGTTTTAACTAGGTAGGTTAATACCTAGGTCCATATTTATATGGATATTGACTATACAATATGATATTGTATAGGACGTATTATAACGCTTGATATAATATATGACTGGAAATCGTTTTTCCTGACTGTACCTATTATAATACTGTTGAACTTAAATAAATAATTTGATTAAAAAAATAGATCGTTTCTTAGAAGTGATTGGCTTTCTATTTAATGAATAATGAATAATGACTATACTTAAAATAAAATAAGCTTACAACTAGTAAGTTAAATATAACATACATATAAAGATAAAAATATCATATTCATGTTCAAATATATGTATAGAGGTATGTTTATAGTAAAACGATTTTCTAAACGGTTAATCATAAATTTTCAGATTATATCGGAACATATTATTAGCTCTTAATTGTACGTATTTCAGTTTAATTTTCAACTCGCTATTAATAATAATAATAATAAAAAAAAAATCAAAACTAGTTACGTATACAGTCACATACTTTTCGGGGATGAAATGATCAGTAAAAAAGTAGCTGTTGTGAAGGTCGATGTGGGTTTATGGTTAGTAACACATACATACTAGTAGTACATAATACTCCATAATATAATATACAAGGTGATCTTATTAAATAGAGGAAACTGAGTGTTTTAAGTGTTCCGAGTATTGTGGAAAGATGGATGGGTGGACGTACAGGAATATAGTAGTAGTGAGGTTTGAGGGTAGATTTAATTAACGTGGGAAGAGTGCTGAATCGGGAACGTAATGAATTTCCACGCAGTTTTCCGGAACCGGCTTCATTAGCGGAAAAGGCAGTCCGCGGATAATTCGAATGGCTTTAAACCCTCGACTCCGCCCGACTGCCCACCCGCATGCCACGAATCGTTACTATTAATTAAAAAAATCCGCTACAACAGTTCGGCATTTCAACATAAACTAATATGTACATATATATAAACCTAACTGCCACCATACCCGTCTACGTATATAAATACTTTTATGTGTAATGTATGATGTATATATTATATACTATCGGTAGTATATGTAACATTCGAATATATTCATTTTCTTTCCGGTTATTGTGTGTTGTTCTCTCTACATGCACCACCCGTGGTATTATATTAAAGCAATTGCGTTGATGAAAATCGAAAACTGATTGAACCGTAATGACATTACGGTATACCTATGTAGAATTTATAAATGTATTTTAAAAGCAAAACTCTAGCCAAAAAAAAAATAAATGTATAATATCGTTAAAAAATAATTAAATAAAGAAATAGACAATTTCGCTTTGACAAATTATAAAATTGGAAAGTACCTCTATTGGTTGTGGCGATTTCGGTTTTATTTTAACGGTTTACAACGTGTACACGATTCGATTGATTTTTTTTTAATACATAATTGATTTATTTTGCAATATACGGTTTGTATAAAATTTACCATAATCTCTTATCTATTTTCATATATATATTGTATGATTTTTTTTTCTATTAATAAGCATAAAAATTTAAATATTATATAGTATAATACAAATAAAACTGAAATATAGGTAATAATTATCGATAGGTATATAAATTATAATAAATAATGACCAATAGTACAATATCAAAATAAAATAAGTTATATAAATCCAATATTTTTTAATATTGTACGTATATTTTCTTCAAATATACCCGTTTTTACTAAAAATAAATCGATATCGTATTACACTAAATTTACGTATAAATTATATACTTCCAACAAATTATAGCAGTATTCGTGTAAGTTATTATCAATACTCAATAGAAATTTCAGAATTACATATTCTTTTTCTAATCTATAAAATAAACTGAAATATATTATATCGTTTGGATAACTAGACTATTTTCGTAAACAGTAATTCGATTTTGTAGTTAGATATAATAAAAACACAGTAGCTCCTATAACAAGGTACATCGATGATTTATGTCGGAGATACATATGTGTATAAATTGTGTGATGCGTATAAATATAATAATATATGCCATTGTCAGCCAATAAGTATTATTTTTCCTATCCAATATTATGTTCTGGAATAATAATAATAATATAATGTCGTTATTGTTATACCCATTGCGGCCGCCAATTTCAATAATTTCCACGAGGGTTGAAACATTGAGCAATAACCGGAACCTGGCAAAAGCTCTCCCCGTCCTATCGCTCTTTCTCGCTCACTCTTACTCCCACTCACACCGGTAGTAGCGGAAACAGCGGTGGTGGACCACACGGGTCCGCAGGGGGTTCCGTTGACTTTATTATTAGAATTTCCGATGGGCTAGCCAGCCTGCCTGCTGCCTGCCAGAGAGGTCAGAGAGAGAGAGTTATATTACATATGCGGCGAAAAGGTCCAAATCGATATAACACCGGTGTAGCGGGTGCGGGCGGACGTCGAAACGACAACGACGGGCAGCGGGGGTGAAAAAACCTCTTAGCAATATTGCGAAGAGATGTAGGAGTGTTTGATCGAAAACACCTTAAATAAGGGGGTTCACGGCGCGAGGAGTAGGTCATGAATGAGACGCGCGCGCGGAGGGGACGGGATGGTGTGACGGAGGGATAAAAAGGAGACAGAGTAGGGCAGAGGGAGGAAAATCGTTTTCCGAATCTAATATATGAATGAAATGGGGAAGAAAAACCAATTTCGAGTATCGCCGCCGAAACCAATACCCGTCGGTCGGGTGTTATTTAATCGATAACTATCACACATGATACATGGGCTGCTTGCTCTGCTGCTGCTGCTCCTACTTTTTCCTTACACACACGCATACGCATATACATATATATATATCTGGCCCTCTGCGTACTCTGCCGTTAAATTGCCTTTGCGACAACGACGACGACTACTACTACTTCTACTGCCTTTCCTATATATGATGCGCCATTACTATTATTGTTATTATTATTACGACGCTCCTATCCCGATGGACACACACGGGTAAAATTTCTTTTTGCATAATATCCACCTCGAACGGTAGCAATCGATGTCAGTATTATAAATCATAATTCCGTTTTATTCTTGTACATATATAAATTCCCTTTGGAATTTCAAAGTACGTTTTTCTTTTGTACTCGTTTCCTCGAACCCTTAAACCGCCTCCTTATGCCCACCCCTTTTGAGTTCAAAAACGCCGTCAAACCACATCGGTAACAATATTATATTATAGTGTACGCGTATATATGACATATATTTATTTATATACAATTGATTCTCACGTTCATTTCCGTCATTTACGGAACACCCGTGTGACATCCGGCACCAAACCAAAGTCCAATCGCCAAAAAAATCGACTTACAAATAATAGCCACCTCGTCAAATTATACCCCGCGGTTAATTATCGAAAATTAGCCGTGATCGCTCGTATACACTTACACACTGATATGTAAGTACCTACCTATTATTATTCCACGAAGGTCGTTCGTCAAACCCAATATCAAAACATGATACTAGAAGTATATTATTAGTAGTAAGTACAAGTGGTTAGTTTATGCGGTTCAGAAATTCGTTTTTTTTTTTACATAATTTAAGTTGTCTTTTTTCACAGGACTTTTAAAGGATACTATTATTATAATAGCACAGTATCGCGTCATTGTTATATCGCATTCATCGGGTAACTTAAAAGACAATGAAATTACGAATACCTATACACGGGAAATGTTTACTCTCGCTGATTATAAGTAATATGTCTACTCATATTAATAAAATATAATAAGATATAGTAGACAGTAGTATTATTATAAAATATGTTCCAACATTAATAATAATTGTGATTTCTTTAACACGTGTGTTTGTTCAGACCCCGCGACCGTCGTTCGATTACACGTGGTTTATTTAACTGGTGGTTTGTAGTACATAATTTATGTAATATTACTCGTATATTTCCGAGTCAGTGTTATTGGTCTTTACTCTTTACACTAAATACAATTGAACTTTATTGTTTATTTAACTCGTGCCAGACAAATTGTATTATATTTTTTAACTTGTCTAGAGTGCTATTGTTGTATAATACGGTTGTTGTTGTTTGTTTTTTTTTTTGGCTCTCGCTACAGTGCGTAATTTATTTTGTAAGTAAGTATAACATCCAAGATATATGGGACCATTATAGTCACAAATATGGCACATTTCATTTTTTTTTTATGTAATACTAAGGCTTTTAAGTGAATAACAAAATAGTATTTTTTGATGAATTATTGACATAAATTACACTGTATACATATACTTTTATTTGTTGTATCTCGATTGTAAAATAAACACTATTACCAAAATACGATTCAATATTTGTCGAAATACTTTATCACTCGATTTATATATAAATGTAAATTAGGTTAATTAAGGAAAGTTGTCAAGGTAATGATCTAAATAACTCTACCAAATCATTATTACACCGTTTTCTTTATCGTGCCTCATTAGTCATTAGTTAGTTAGTTATAAAACATGTGATATGACAACGCTATTTCCTGTCATTATTTTTATTTTTGTTAAAAACATCATATATATATATATTTTTTAATTGTAATTAATCATACATCAAATGAAAAAATACGTATTTTTAACACTTTTGGAAAATTTAAAATAGCTACATTGTTCCTATGCACTACGTAGCTTACCAATTATGTAGTGTTGAAACAACCACTAACCAGTACGTATATACAAAGGAACGTTCTGTAAGTTATTTAATTGACAATTGTACATGAAAAAATTGAACTCAAATATGTGTTTGCTATGCTTTGTCATAACTCATAGTATATATACGAATTCAACCTACAATCTACTTACTCATGTAGTTAATATCTTTTTTAACTCAAAATATAAGTATAATATATGTGAGTGTTCAAATAATATTTGAATCGTATAAGTTGTTGCAGGACTTAAAGCAGACTATACACCTATTCAGACTTGTATATTGGCGTGTTGTACATAATATTTTTGTGACTTTTCTTACCCATATTATATAAATTGCATTGTCATGTTGTTTGTATATATACCATGGTATACATGAATAGTACCACTTCGGGAATAGTAGTGAAATTAAATTTGATGATATTGGTAATGGTAAAAACGAATTCAAGCGTAAACGTATATTTTATTTTATTTAAAAATCATCGACGCCGGGATAGGCGATTTTTCAGCTCTTGTAACACGTAAGGAGACTGGTGGAATAATCGTTTACGTCGAATGATCTGAAATATTTACATGTATCTTTTGCATGGGAAAGAAAGGATAATAAAAAAAAAACAAATAGATTTCCCTAGTGTGCTGTGTTTCCGTAGACAGTACAAAGAGCAATGGATTAAATCACAAAATGAGTGCAAATAAATATCACGGGTTTTTCTTTCTATCCTGAATGCATTACATCGTATTGTCCTATTTATAGTAGCGAATGTTTGTTCTCACGCATCGGTAAAATAATAATAATAAAACGTTTTAATGATTTATTTTTATATACACATGCACATACTGCAGAGCACTTAAATTGTATGCAAATCATGAATAGTAAAAGCCGTGGTACGTCAGTACCCTTTAAATTACAACCCTTTCGAAGTATTATTATCATAACAAAATCCCTTTTGATTGAGGGTTTGTTATGACACGGGTCGGTGGCGTCATTAAAAACTCGAAATAGTAATGACGACACTTTTGATACACCGCTCTTCCCCCAGCGTGACACAAATATCGTTTTCTAATTCCATAATATTGTAATATACCACCTGATGACTGTAGCAGGGAAACACAAAGATCAGAATCTTAATCGTATCAAATATGTACATTTAGAATTCGATTCAAAATACCGAATAGCAATTTCATTATACATCCCTATTTTCGAGTTGAATTTATTACAGTTATATAATATTTATCGAAAGAAAAAAGCTTTAAATCGCTGTACCTATTCGTTTTGCAAGGCGTACTAAAATTAAAAATTTATCGTGTTAATGCCATATTTGAATTATTTCATTAAAATTAGAACTAGTCATTATACGAGTACCTATTTAGGAAGAAAGTGATGAATTCAGACGATAGTAGTATCTATTTACTTATTAAATTATCATGCACATACACACAATATAAACGAATTATAATATTGTAAAACATAACATACATATTAGAGCAGTAAAGTCGAGTGTTTTCTACATGTATCTAATTTGTGTTTTCGTCATAAGCGACCGTCATCGTAAGCGTGTGCGTGTGTGTGTGAGTACTCACGTATGATGTTGGCAAAGAGGAAACGTGACCGGACGGGTTTGTAGAGGGGTATGGCACGCATTAACTTTTCACGAATGTAGCAGCCGAGCGTACTATACTCTCTCTTGTAACATAGACGAAGGTTGGTGGTGGGAGCGGTACCCGAATCCCTTATTGTAGTCAATTAAGGGAACGGTTTTTATTATTAATCGAACGGTTTGTCACTTAGTCCTCCCTGCGTATTCCAGTGAGTGAGTTTGCCACCGCGGAGCAACATCCACTCACCTTCTCACCATACATATCATATATATATATATATATATATATATATATATATATGGGTCTGCGAGTGTGTACTCTTTCTTTGGGTCTCGTCTCTCCTCTAAAACGTGTAAGCGGATAGGATTTAGACAGAAGTATACGAGCTCGGCGTTATAATGGACCCGAGGAGCGGGTGGGACGAGCGGAGCGCGGGAGATGAGTGAAAAACCAGAGAGCTCCATTAGAGCCCATTAATGGGTTTTGAGTGGTGACTACGGCGGCGGCGGACCCGGAGAGTGGTTCTTCTATACCGCGACCCGCCCGGCCACGGTTACCGCGGGGTTATATCGATAAGGGACGTGCGCGCGGTATCCACTACTGCACCGTTGCCACATTATATATATATATATACAGTATATACACCGTCAACACGAGACGGGAGTGCTCGCGGATGGCTTTAAAGTTGTGCGACGAGTGCACCTCCCCCCTCTCTTTTTCGCCGCCGACCTCGACTGGTAACACCCACGCGTAATGGATGAGAAAACTTATAAAGGAAAGTGCGTATATATGGCATACACCCTAAGTGTGTACATATACCTGGACGACATTGGACGGAGCAGGTCGGGTAGGCAGTGGGTAGAGTGGTGCAGGTATAGGTCGTGCGACGAGAGGAGTCACGATTGCAACTTATAGACGGAGGCACGCGCTCGCCTTCGGGATTTTAAAGTTCGACGCCGTGGGCTCCTTTTATACATATATACAGGTATCCCCGTTACAGCACTCTATAATAACATTTTGGCCCGACAATATCGGTCACTGGTCTGATATCGCGAGTGCTGTTTAAAAAAAAAAAACTATATTGACCGTTATTATTACTTCTTTAAATGTAGATTACATATTTGCAAGAGAGAGAGAGAGAGTACTGAAGTGGCTATTATACATCCTATATTGCTTATAATCTCTACACCGCTATCGGATTTCTGTTTACCCATTCTCAAAACACACACATTAACATTTATGTATAGGTGCAATTAAATTTTATAAACCGTTTATTGCGAGTACAATGAGACGAATGTTTTTAATTATAATATCAATATATTATAATACTGTATACGCAATATAAACAACCATGTTATTGACAAACGAGATTAGCCAAACACCTGCAGTAAAAAATAATTTAAAGCAATTTTTTCTTTAAGAAATATAATTAAGAACGATTTGTAAAAACAATAAAAATGTCTTATTTAACAAAGCCATAATTTAATAAAACTTTGAATAAACCTAGTTAAAAATTTAATATATTATAAATAACGTATTTCTACAAATATCGTGAAAGATTTTATTATATATTTATACTCACCCCTATCTGAAAAGATTATTTATAATCCCTATACCACATAAATATGGAGGGTCGACTGAGTCGAATTATAATCGTGTTATCAAAAACGTCCAACATCATAAACTGGTATCCGTTAAAGTCAATTACGGAATATATTTCATTTGTTTCACTTTTAAAAGAGTGAGATTTCAGCCACCTGGTGCTACGCTACGCAGTACAATATATCATACGACATATCCATATATAATGGTACATTAAAATTATATTCACAGAGAAATATAGGAAAAATGCAATACACGTTTAGGTCGTCTAAAAGTAAGTATATAGTATTTATCGATCAATATATTCTAACACTGTAGATGAATTTCCGTTAGCCAATGATGAAAAGTAGGAAATAAAAGTTTGTGTGCCGTCGTTGAGAAATGTAAAAAACTTATAGGCACATTAAAACGGTCGGGTGTTATAATTCTCACGATAAACAGAAATTGAATAGAATAAGAAGATTTTTTTTTTATATATAATATAATATGTGTATATAAATATATACATTATAATTTAAGATTATATAGCTATCTCTGGACGGTTTACAGGCGATACTAAACCAAACAATATCAAAAGCTCTTTTACTACAGTCAGATTTTTAGTAGCGCAGAGCTGCAAGACCTAACTAATTACGACAACACTCAGGCGGCGGCGAGTAGATCCGGATTTACGATCCGGCGTAAATTCCCTGGCTCCTCGTAATTGCGGTTGCTTCGGTAACGAGCGGGTAAATGGACATCGTTTTAATTGCTAGACTTTTGCGTGCTCGTGGTGATATACACGATGGCTGCTGGGTCGGGTTGGATGGTCATCATTGTCAGCACAGACAGCGGCGGCATCTGAGGCGAATTAACCGAAATTAAAACGAATTCCGATTAAAACAGTACACAGCGGCAGTGATATTATACCACATACTATTTCAATCACAGATTTAATGTATAAAAGTACTCTTTTTATATTATAGAAATATGCAGCAAGTATAATAAATAACAATATGGAGTACGTGATAGGGCTGATTTTCTTTATACGTTTTTAATATACTTTATATTATACACAGTGGAGTCATATTATATTTCGGACTTGTTACCCAGCACAATCCCATAAAAAAAAAATTAGAAAAGCCTATTCAGTACTCTTATCTATTTAAAATAACAATAACGTACGTAATAATGTATATTGGTCATTTTTGAGTGATCGGAAGGCATGTGACCGAAAAGGATCTCATTATCTAAATAATATATATAGTGAGATGTGGCGGTCCTATGGCCGCCCGCGAGATCAAACTTAATTAACGTCAAAAGTAATCGACTCGCCAAAATATACGAGCAGAGTGGAAGGGGTGGTCGTGCGGGGACGTTTTAATTAATCAAGGAAACTTTTTAGAAATCCCCTGCCGAGGCGACGGCAGCGGAAATGGAACGTTTTGACGGTTTGACGGTGCGTATTCGCGCGGTGCATTGTTCACGCCAACCGGTGTACATATTAAATTAATCCCATTAGGTATTAATTTTCATTATTACACGAGCAAGTGCGTGCGTGCAGCGTCCCTTTGACAGAAATTTCTCCACCCTCATCCACAGCCGACATGTATATACATATAATGTATACTTGGAATACACACACACACACATTCTATGTATATATATCATACCGACCGGAGAGTGAACGGCACGACGAGCTAAAGAGGGACGAACACAAAATTGGTTTCTACGTTGCATAATTGCGTAAACCGTATTTTCAGAAAACCTCTACCTCCCCCCACATCGCTTCGCACACCCGTTATTTAATAATAATAATATGTGTGGCTGCTCTAATTACATTTGACGACGAGAACAACAACATCCGGGAATTCCATGTGGACGAGGCGGCGTTACACATGTGCGCCACGTCACCACGGTGGTAAAAAGCACACAAACACACAAACACACACACACACACACGGCTATATTAGATTATTCTATTATATACCTATACGATAAAACAATATAATGTAATAATAGTTCGATTTCCGGATTCGGCGCAGGGAGGAAGTCTTGCACTTTTTTTTATTAAAATCTCAGTACCTATACTCGGCCTATATGCTGTCGCTAATCGTAGTACGAGAGCATTACATCTATTTATAAATACATGATCCAACGTCTATCGATTGCTTACCTTGGGGAAAATCTGTCACGGAATTGTCCCTCACTTCCTTTCACCGGTACACTATGTTTCCACGGATAAATTATTTCATATTATTTGTTTTATTTTATAATAATGATAATTAAAAGCATATATAATATATACGTATCGATTTTAATACCTAAACCTAATTATTTCTTATTCGAGAGTAATAAATACGTTAAATAATATTAGGTACTAAATGACTACAGCTGATGTATATTGTATACAAATTATACATATCAAAATACTTTTATCTTATTATGTAGTCTTTTTATATGAAATTATTGAATAACTTAAGTAAATATAAAGAACAATTAAAATACAACTCCGAAGTAAAAAAATAAAATAAATCTGCTCGCTGAGTTAATAACACAATTATAATGATCAATATCGACATAATATATTGTTCCGAATGAAAACAAAATCCAATTAATAAAAGTATCGTAAATAATTTATGTTTTAATTTTTAATTGACCTGGTTTTGTTTGTTTGTTGTAATTTTTCATTTCATTAAGTACGATTACTGAGATAATAAGTTTTCTAATAAATTTCTTAATTACTTCTTTGAGTTGTTTCAAAAACGTTTTCTTTTCTCGACTAAATGTCGATTTTTAAGATTTATGCTTGAAGTCATTTTGTAATGTTTTCTATAGCCAGATTATTATAACAGTATTTTAAAAATACAAATATTTGATAATTTCTTAAATAATAATATTATGTACCTATTCTACAATATGAATTTATCTCGATTGAATTTTATATCAACGGATCGATATCGTTAGACTTTATGGAGATGATAAATTAGACGAATATACATTGACTATATGTAGAACGCATTTTTAATAATAATCGGTTCACTAATTTTACATTTATGACATACCTATATATTATTAAAATGTCTTAAATAAATATGTTTATTGCATATATTATTTAATATTTATTGTATGTAAGAGACAAGAGTATACGCGCGTATCGCTCACGTGTAGGTAAATGTATAAGCGGCTGCTTATCGTTTAAACATAATATAATGAAATTGTTTCATCCTACATTTTCACGAGTATTTAGATCATAAAATAATTTGATAACTTTAGCTGTTTAAATATTTAAACGATATAATTGTATTGTAAACGTATATTATCAAAAACATTTATAACATTATATGATAAACGTATATTATACGTCACGTATAAAAAATATCATGGCATATAAGTTAGCATTAAAGCTATTTCGAACTTTAAAAAAATATGTAGGTACTCGCTATAAGTCGTCTGTGTCTTATACAACATATCAATCCTATATTATGAGCCATATTTAATACTTGTAAGAATAATACCATTGGAATTATAAATTATAATATAATAGTACATATTATATAATTTCAATGTTGTTAAATAATTTACTCACCTAGTCATTTATAACGGCAAAGAATTTCTTTTTGTACAGCGAATACCTGAAAAAGAAAAATTATATTTAACAACTACAATCATCTGTCGTATAATTCTCAAACATATTCTAAGGAAGAAAAAATACACTTCTAAGAAATTCATTTATAAAAATAGGTATTGTCATAAAAAATACATATACTATAAATATATTTTTAAGGCGTATGTAAATTCAAAAAAAATATAGTAACCATTTTTATGGGAATGAACCTGCAAATTAACGATTTCCGACAAATATTATATTAATAGAGATTAAACACTAATAATGTGTTATAATAAAACAATATAGCAATTTCAATATTGAAACTATA
>VUJU01000820.1:22337-72989 GCA_009835225.1 Aphis craccivora
TATATATATATATATATATAACACACTACTGACTTTATATACATATTATACGCGTAGATTGCGTGTCGCCCGAAAACGGCGAGGAATGAAGAGCAGGGTCTTTGTTGGGCGCGTTGTTCTATTACTGCGTCTAATTGGTTCATACTCATTAAAAAGCCCTCGTCGCTAACACCGTAGTCGTCGTCGTCGCCGGCCGAGTTCTAATTTAACCAGGGCGAACCTCATTATATTGTCGACCCGTGTCTGACGGGTGGTGGAGTGGAGGGGACCCGGATCGGTAGGGTTAGAGGGTAGAGGGATGTTATATATTTTATATACATGCACACACATGCGCGCGCGTCAAGCAGACGAACTTAACTCGCTAACTAACAAACCGCCTCCTTCGCCGCCGTACGCACTAGAATATTGTATACACTACCCGTCCGTCTCGACTTCCACGATTTGGAGAACAAGTAAGGCGGTGGAAGCGGCGCGGTGCGTTATTATTATAACAACGCGAAAAGCCACGTCTTTGTTTTCTCGAAAACGGTTTCTAATTTTAATAACGACGCCGCGTTTTAATTCGTACAAATATAACACGCTATGCGACGTATATATATTATATATTATATATATTCACATGCGGAGGCAGATACGTGGGACAACCTCATTAACTAATCGCAGTTTTTTAAACTGCAAAAAACTCAAACGTTTCGTAAAATATGTGGGTAGTTTTGTTTTTATATCCCCAATACTGCGGCTATCATACATAATTATCAATTTATTATAAAGACATTATATGGGTAGGTACTAGGTACTATAAGGTAATACTCGTTTTGAATACCACTACCGCTGCTATTAGACCTACATTTCACTATTATAAATAACGCACAAAGACGAAAAAAGCTGATTTTTTTTTATTTTACTTTTAAATCAACCGGATTACCAGTTTTTAAAACGACTCGTCAGATCGAGGTGGCAAATAAGACACCTGCAGCTGATGACGGTAATATATTATAATATACGTATATTATATGTGAGTGTTTTACGCTCGCCGCCGAACATCGTCTCTTACCCGACAACTTGGCCGCCGCAGCCGCCGATTACTTACCGGCAGACAACGACTGTAGTATAGATGATGTATTCATAAGCGTATAGGTATGTTGGAAAACTGAATGACGATTAAATTATTTAATCGTTTCATATCATCCGGATGCGTACGCTTAATTTTAAAATAACTCCCATACGAGTACATAATGTATTAATATGTACTTATACCTATATAGGTACACGGAATATATACCCGTCAAACGACAAAAAATAAAACATTAGTTTTTTTTTTTGAACGATGAAAAACATATTTAAACTTAGAATAAGTTTTAAGTAGTATTGAGAACAGGTGTGTGAGTGTGCGAGTTTACAATACAACGACTCTGAAATGGGTTATCGTATTTATAACCTGTATAATATAAAATTATATTATTATGTGGTGAAGATTACTAATCCCTCCTGTACAATAATAATGAATAGGTCGGTAGGCCATATAAGCAAATCGAAATCATTTACGTCATTAAAAATACGTGTTCGAGACACTTTGGGTGTAAATTGTTCATTATTATTAGATTATATTATTTTCCTAACACTCGATTCCGACCATTACACCATTATCGTTTTGTCTTGCTGTTAATAATGTACATTATATAAACGACATGTAAGACCAATTATTATGGAGACGTGTTTTCTTTAGAATAATTATCTCACATAATGATAATTTTCGTTTTTAAATACTTTTCCTTGTATTTTTTTTTTTTTTTTTTTAGTAAACATCACAATAGAATGTCATTATAATTAACAATTTTAAACAGGAAATAACTATCTTAGATAAAAATCACTTTTACCTTGATCCAGTCATATTTATGAGTTTATGAGTAAAAAAATCAACAAAAACAGCTGAATTTTAAGAACTATGAAATTCTATGTACGTTCAAAACCTAATAACATATTCCTTTAGACCTTTAGACATTAAAAAAATACATACTTGTCTATTTTTTTTAATAAATAAAAAATACCAAACAAAACAATATTTTTCTTGGTTTTTCATTCACTGTGAAAATTAGATTGAACGAGTAATACCTATTGGTATTTTTAGAAAACCCACCCTTAATGTACCTAACCATCATAGAAGTATCCACCCCGCTTGAAAGAAACAGGTTTTGATATGTAAATATTTGCGTTTCGTTTTGACTGTTGAATTGAAAATGTTTGGTAAACAGTTTTGAAATTGTATTTATTTTTATTTGTAATGGTCCTAACTACACTAATGTTAAAATCATTCCAGCAGCTTAAAACATTTATATTCAACTGTGTACAGAAAATAAAGTATAAACGTACACTGCAAACATGTCAAAATTTATTTGGACTTTTATAATACACATTGTTGCCTTCTTCGAACGCATGCTGCAGATACTTGAATTTTCGAACGTAAAAAACGTATATAAACGTATACGACATACGTAATGTACGTTAATAACGTATATTTAACCGTTTAGTTTGTCTTAAAACCTCTTTTGACGAAATCCGTTTACATCTAATATGTGTATTGTATAGCATACTCGCGCAATGATATTATAAACGTCACCGGAGCTGATGCTTTCGCACAACACGGAGAAGGCAAAAGTATATAGACAGTGTTAATACGTCATTTACTATTCTGCACACACACACACACACACACACATCACAAAGACCTTATTTATTTAATATTCCACAGTTTTCATCCCGCAAGTCTTACTATATTACGGTTTCTCGGTAGTTGGTCATGGTCTTCTGAGCAAATATCGAAGTACAGTGCAGTGCATACAACATTGGGTTATATTGGATTTGAATGGGAGCGACGCGTTGTGGGGAGAGGCAAAAAACGTCAAAGAGAGAACGTGTCGGCTTTTATTGGTACCAATAGAGAGACCAACGCTTACCCGGGACATTAAAAAGACCCATTTCTTTTAATATAAAACCCACACGGAACATAAGTCTGTTTGTAAACCGTTCAGATTCCAAAAGACAAAACTGTATAGTGTATTTATTTTATCGTAGTTGCAGAATATCGGACGACCGAAGATATTGACTTTTTGTTTGACATTTTTTATACTTATATTTCTTTGTTATACACAATAATATTTTGTGTTTAAATTAAACTTAAAAACATCAAATCATACAAAATAAAGTTGATATAATAATATTTGTAAAATTTTAATTTCTTCAAAACGACTGACAACATTTGGTATTGCTATTTTGTTAGGCGTTATTAATTTAGAATAACGGCCACTCAACAAAATTATGACTTTTTTATTTCTCTCTCTCTCTTTCTTTTATAACTCGTAGGTACTACTTATAAAGATTTAAAATAAAACAAGATTTTATATATATATTATATGTATAAAGTAAAAACGAGTCTTGTTCCCACTAAATTCATTTATTTGATTGTTCCGGGCTAACGGGGGCTGTGTTTATATGGAGAGATTGGTGCATTTCGAGCGGTCGGTCAGATATGTATATAGTATACGTACACTAATGGTGTGTCCAACTCCTAATGATGTACAAGCAATGTCAATTACAGAAAGTGTTTTAATTCCCCTCTTTCATTGACCCTTCCTACGGATCATTTCGTTCTCAAATAGGTTCTCCGTTCCTGCGTCTGAATAAAAGCTTTTAACACACGAATGGCACAATGTTCAGCGTGTGCCAACGATTATTAACTCACGTATATTGTGGACTCGAACCAAAAAATAAAAAAAAAAGCATATTTTTCTTCCAATGAATATTTTTTTACTTCTTAATAAGCATTAAAACTAATTAATTTATTCAACTATTTCATAGTATTTAATAACTATGAAATGTATATTGTGAGTTAAAAATAATAATAATAAGTATTCATGTATAAATATATAAATATATATAAATTAATTTAAACCAGTATCACAGCTGTATTCGTTGAGATTATATCAATTTCAGTAAGAATATTTTATTATCACAAGTATTTCAGAACTTAAATATTCATGTTTTATACACCCTCAATAAATAAAAGTACAAAAACGATTATAGATCGGTTGTAAGTATATACAGTATACACCGAATATATTATAATATACATATACATTATTGGACTTATATATATATTATATTAGTGAATAAATAAATTAACCTTAATTTAAATAAATTACAAATATCTATTCCAAATATTAGTTTTAAAAGTAAAACACTAGCATCCTTAAAAATAATAATTAAAAAATAAAATTGTATGCATTTAAGTAATATACCTACATCTTTAAATTGTCGTTAGAATATTTTTAATTTCTTCTTAAATATTTATTTAAATATAAAAGTACATATTATATTTTAATTAAAGTGAATTAGTTTCAGTTTATTTTATAGACATTTTTTTATATATATAACTTATTTTTAAAATCGGGAGATTGCAATTAATTTTAAATTGTTACATATTTTAATTCAATCTGGACATAAAATAACCATTTATAATCTAATTAAAAATAATTAATGATAACTTTGTCGTTAGTTTAGGTTTTAAAACTTCAATATAGTTTTAATAAAGTTAAATTTATATATCTTTATAAGTATTATTCATTAATCTTTCACATATATTTAAAGTTAAATTTGATTCCTTAAGCTCATAAAATAATTGGTTATAATTTATTAATTAAATAACAAAAGTATATTTTACGCGTACTTAAAACTTATAAAATTATGTATACACAAGAGTTTTCATTATTAATGATTATTAACAAAACAAATTATGTTACTACATAAAAATATTTAAATTAAAAAAAAAAAAACACATTTGTAGTCACCTACTATTTGCAGGAGTAAAATGCAGGTAATGTGTATGAAGTTAAATTAAAACGCGATTGAAATTATTCCATTATCGTTTTTGCATCCGCCTCAGGATAAGAGCCATGAAGTGGAACTGTTACAAACTATATAGTTTATTAATAATTACAATAAATAATCAGATACGAATAAAAAAAAAATATCAATAAAGTATTTAAAATAACTCCAAAATGACCGACCAAACTATATATTTTTTATACGTTTTAACATGAATGCGTGATGTATCAATACGTACTATGTTACAATAGGCAATAATAACCAATTATAAACAACTAGGTATACACAAAAAGGGACGTAGTTTAAAACGAAACATAAACTGTACACGCAACTGAAATGTACTTTAACCAAAGTTTACTGACAATTCCAGGATATTACGTGCAAGGTGTAACATAAAAATAAATTGAGATTGAAAATTATAATAGGATAATCTATTATGTGTAGAAATAATTTTAAGGTTGACACATTTTTCAAAAACGTAATTTATTTTATGAGATTTGATCATACATTATCATTTTATAAACCAACGGTTTTGTATTCATTCAGCTTTGTAACAACAAAAAATTAACAAAAATTGCTGTCTTTATTTTATTTATTTATTGACTGTAAAAAAATGTAGATACTATATTAGTCTATACGTAAATGAGAAGATACATTATTGTTATTGATAATAAATAACATACGTCTAGAACAACTTGAAAATGATCCCGTTCGTTGTATTATGTTTAACAACCGAACGTCTGTTGCCAAAAATGTTACACCCTTTTTCATCGTGTCGTCACAATTTAATTCACACGACCCGAGGCGTTATATTTCTCCGGCTCCCCTTACGTTTTCACCCGAACGCGTACGTTAAATCTTCTTTTTTATGATTATAAAATACTGAAGTTTCGTACGGGGAAATATTCGAAGTACGTGTGGTGTGTGTACGTCTATAATGAGATAAAAAGAGATCGCGATTGCCGATTTGAATAATAAAGCCAGTGGCCGTAAAAGAAAAAGCAAATAATAAAATTTAAAAAAAAAACTTAAAGGGTTATTTTTACAAAAGGGTAGTGGATTGAAGAGGGGGGGGGGTGAATCATCGAATTTATCTTTTGTATAATAAAATCTTGTCCAGAGTCCATGGTAATTGCGCTGTGGACGGAAAGATACGTGCGAGGCGGTTCAGGACATCGTCGACATTTGCATGAGCTCATTGAATGTACATAGGCCTAGTAGACACGTAATTGGAGTGGTCTACGTTTTTGTCTGCAGCTTCAGTCCTAACGAATCTCTTGTTTGCGTGCAACCGCAATCTTTACTCGCCGTCATAGTGTTCAAGGAAAACCTACCGACCCCAAAGAATACAGACGACGCGCGCTCAGGGTGACATGAACCTACGTTTTTTTTTTTAGTTTATGACAAATATAATTTTTAATGACTTTCTATTGTGACTTTAAAAAAGTAATATTTGTATTGGAAAATATAATAATATATTATATTCTAGTATAGATACCAGTAGATACACGATGTATGTTATAGGTACGCAGAAAAATGTAATACAATAAATTGAAAAGTCAAATCCTGCAATAAATTTGTATCTCTCAAACGGATCTAATTACAAGTATTGGCTTAAAGAATAAAGAAAAACAAGAAAAGAATTTTCGATTTGCCGGGTTTTTTATTTTTATTATTATTGCAGAAACCTTATCTTTAGTGACCATTCGTTATTTTCCGGTCCGTAATTGACAAGAGAAAAAACACACACCCTCACCACCACGGTAGTAATCTATTTCTCATCATACACACGACGATATATATAAGGTTCAGAACAGAGCGCGTGCAGGAGAAGAAGTGAAATGAGTTTAGTTATTACCCTGCAACCTCCATCACAGTCTTCATTTCCACCGAGTGTTTTCGTAGCCGACGTTAAAAATTATTATAAGATAACTATATATATATATACACCGTTAATGGAAAAATTATCGGAGTGAAAATTTTTTTTCATTAGATCTTTTCCTATACTGTTCAATATTGTTTCCTATCCTCGATGTTTAATACTAATATCTATTGATTGCTATAACAATGATAGATTTATACAGATTGGATATAATTTATATAAGTAATGTAATGGACTGTAATTCTTAATTTTGCGTACAGTCGATAGTAAGAAATTCCAGAAATTATACATGTATAGTCATCGGAAAGAAAATGTAAGGAATTCGTAATTTGATATTAATCCTGTTATTCATAACTCTAATACCTACGGTACCTATATTATAGCTATTTTCTTTAATAAAAAAACAAAGAACGGTAATAAAAATAAGATTAGAAGTTATCAAAATTGTTTTAATTTTTAAAAACTTATTTTATGAATTCGTTTATATCTCAAATTATAACTTAAATATGTACTTAGGTTATATTAAAACCATATCACATTAACACAGAATAAGGTAATCAATTATTTATTTAATGTTATAATAAAGCAAAAATTGTTTTAGTAATGTTTCAATACCTAATCCCTATTGGTATCTAAATAATGTGTAGTATACAGTGGATATATATAGAATAATGTTAATAAAATAACTATCATTTGATAATATAACCGTAGCATTATAGTTTAGATTGTTTAGAATATAATATGGACGCGTAACGATAGAGTTTTGTATTTAAATTTGTAGATATGATGACCCGGTATTATAAAAATCAATAAACATTAACCATAATAATAAAAAATGGTTTATACTTTATTTAAGCATTTTTTTCGATAAATTTAATTTTTAACTTTTAATATTTCAGTACAGTAACTGATAGGTACCTAGCTATTTAATGTAGTTGTATTTAATATATTTTTTAAAATTAATATTGCAAATAGAAAATCTAATTGGATCCTGGATTCTACTCTATGCTGGAAGTTTATCTTCAAAAACGAGGAGATACACAGAAAATGACAAATGGTTAAAAGTGTTCTATCATAACTATCAATATTTTTATTACCCAAGTACAATCTTGAATTATTCTGATGGAAATAAATGATCAAATAATACTATTTTTGATATAATGCAGAGTTTTTGTGAAAAACTCTACTTTTTCCAGATAATGTTGACCTCACTCGCAAAACCAATATTACGATCCTAACATAATGTAATACAAATAATACAATTAATATAATAACTTATCAACGACCATTGATCAGTAATCACTAATCAGTATAAATATTTACTATACAATTAGGTTTGAAGAAGTATAAAAATGCAATTTCTTTATGGTCATAAAAAAAAATCTATTTAATTTTCAACAAATATATTTTATAATATATTTATTTTATGTTTATATTATATTATGTTCGCAATATCATAGTGGGAACTGCAGGGAACGTAACCGATGACGTCACGAAGAAATTAAATTTTCTAATATCAAATGTTGACGACCCCTGACCCGGGTGGTGGTCGGAGGGTAGTTTATATTGCTTTTTTCTCGTTTCGTATCATCCCTAGGACCTTACAAAGGAATGGGAGAAGGGTAGCAGCAATGGGTATTCCAATATTGCAGGGCAATATTTTATTTTAGTTCACCTGTCATTGTCGTAAGTGCTAACACACAAACCAAACAAACTTATTAAATTTTTGGACATTTTTTGCCTAAACTAAAACGTACCTCACTATTATATCGCAGTTATAGTTGGATTTCTTTCATACAAGTATATAAATAGACTCTCTTTTTGACTATTCATAGGTGTAGTAAATATCAATAATGTTTTTTATAAGCTTCTTTTTACGATTAATCATAACTACGAAGTATAGTGGTGTACAAAACTTTCCACATTCATCTCCGGACATAAATTAAATAACTTATTCCATTAACTGATTTTGACAGTGTTTGCGTCCCCTTGATTGTTTCTCATCACTTGGCTCTCTTTACGAAACAGGGAGGACTGAAGAGATTTAAATTAAAAAAAAGAACAGTGGGCGTGGTGTATATTGAGGCGAAAGTCATTAGCTCACCACGAGACGGCGAGCGCCTGCGAAATTGAAAACGGCTCCAAGGGTGCAACCGATATTTTTATTAGATAACGTCCAACCCATCCCTTCTAGTGGAAACCCAGGAGAAAGAGCGGAAAATTTTACTAGGGGTAGGTTTAATAAAAAAAAAAAAAATAATCCTCCAAACTACCCTACACATAACAGTGGTCAGCAAAGTGCACCTATATTATAAAATCGTGTTTAATAACTTTCGACATAAAAAATTCCAGAAAACTATATTGATAAACTCTAATAAGTCTTAAAAACAAATGATAAAATGGTTATAATGTTATATGATGAATGAATATATCTAACATATAGGTATGGAACAAAATAATTTTAATGAATATGCTTCACTAATAGCAGAAAATAATATATAAAGCATTTGTAATTATATTGAACTTATTATGTACGTACATACACATTGTCTTAAAATTATAATAATACTTATAAAAAATAAAATTTGAAACAAGGTTTTACCTACATGGCTATTTTATAAAACATATTAGTATATTATTATTAATATTATTAATATTTATAATATTTGTAAAATGAAAAATAAAATTATTATTTTTAGTTTTCTATAATAAATATTATATGCATATAAACTATCAAATAAAAAATAAACCTTAGTAATTATAAACAATATTTTATTAGTTATAACATTTTTATTTATAGATCAGTGTTATAAAATAATATTAATAATAGTCTCGATAGAAAGAGAACCACTGGGAGGACCATAATTGAAGTGGGCCGTTGACGGGCGATAGGGTGAGACATTTTTATTAATAAAAACTATCCGTATGGAGAAGAAGTGAGAGAACCACAAAGGGACGGTAAAAGATATTGTATAATATATATGTATATATATACAGATGAGAGAGGGAGAAGGGCATGCTGCTGCTATACGGCAATCCTTCAAATCAACATCTCGTTACACCACCACCACCACTTTGGTCAGGCATATATATATATATAGGAGGGATAGTTTTGACGTTGTCGAGCTTTTCCGGAAGCCGGAAATCACCCTTTTACCTTACGCTGTCCAAAATGTTTGTACGACCGGGTAATTGACCAAAACGCTGTCACACACGCTGTGGTTATTGTTTTTAGTACAACATGAAAATTTTACTAAATCGTCTCAAACCCTACTCCGTGTTCCGTAGATTATTTATACTATATTTTCTAGTAAAATTACGTATACAACAATATTGCTCTTCAATTTATATTCCTAAAGTACCGTGATATTGTGAATTTGTTACTGATTTCATGACATTTATTATTATTTTTTTTTTTTAAATCAATTTATAATATTAATTATTTTAGGTATAATAAAGATTTAAAAATAAACACAATATTAGTTGTAAGTTAAAATTAAAAACTAATCAATAAAAGTTTAATGTATAATTGAAATAAAAAATAAAAATAAAAATATTATTACACATCATCAAATTAAATACATTCATTTTTCAGAGCCTAATATTAACAAATTAACCTATATTCTACAGTGTTTTACTTTTATCTATGGAATTAATTATTTAAAAATATATTTTTTTTAAATTATAAACTTGTAATTTACAAACAATACCAGTATAAAGTTTGTATAAATTATAAGTATAAGTAGGTATTAAGTGTTAATGTATCTTAACTCGTCAATTTTTTAATTGAATTAATTAAAATGTAATATACTCTAAAAAATGTGTATCCTATTGACTATTTATGATCAACTTTCAGCTAAAAATCAAAAGCATTAACCTTAAATGAAACGATTATTATTTTGAAAGTGATTTTCCTATCTAAAAAGCACATACCTCTATTATATCGATATCGTCCGTTAAGGGTTATTGCTTAGTCGACAATAATCGTACATATTGCACTTCACTTGGCGTGTAAAAGTGGTTGTATTCATTGCGTTTCACATATTACAATCTTTATCTACTTTTTGACCACAAGTGGACATCTAAGGTATACTTTTATTATTTTAACACATTTCTCTCCAAGTAGAGTATAATATAATCCTTAAGTTCAATTTTTTAATCTTGAAATTGCAATTTACTAAACTAAAGTTTAAGTCAAGTCTTATAACTAATACATATTTCATTGCTAGTATGCACAATATTGACCTATACTGAGAAATATATAAAAAAAAAACACTTATACTTCTCAAGCTATTGTTTAATTTACTGTCTGAATATAAATCAATTAATGCATCGAGAAACATATTATAATCAGAACAATAGTTATTTATAACTTAACATGGCATACTATGATACAATGTAGTTCTATATAATAATAAAGTTGTTTATAACATAATAAACCTAAAACTAACCAATCGTATATTATTCAAATTCAAAGCAATTAATACATTATATTCTGCATAATCCTTATATAAAAACTGTGAATATATAATCATTAATAAAAAAATAAAGAGCTAATATTTGAATATGAAACTATTAATTTTAAACATATTTATTTTTATTATTATTTTTGTATAAAAATATATGTATTATATTTGTGTGATTTTATTTTACTACTTTACCAAACAAATACAACTAAATTTAACCAGTTTATGTAGGTAGTTTTGAATTACTCGGTTATAACCTTTCCCTCAAGTATACATAAATACATCTCCACAAAAACTGGAAAACTTGCAAAAGTAATGGACATAAAATCCAATAAGATACTTTTGAGCTATATATAGGTACAAAACTTTTAAAAACACAATTTTCAACCAAATAAGTAGTTTTGTGAGTTTTATAATTTGCACTTTCGATAGACATTCCTCGTTGTTATTCTAGGCATTATTTAAAAATTATGAATTCAATTTAAAGTTATTTTTTTAATTAAAATAATTGAACACTTAAATAATAACTATGAATTATGAATTGAATTAATTATAATAATTTTAAGAATGTCATCATGTGTATTTTTTACAACTGAAAATCTAATATATTATTGTCACAGAATATTATAAAGTTATTACTTAGAGGTACCATACGTTATTATATTTAAAGTGCTTTTTATTTTCAATTATAGATACCAATTATACAACATAACTAATGACAGCAATTCACAGACGATGGCTATTATGTCAAATTGATTATTTATTTCCATTGATTATTAATTATTATTATAGAACTATGATAATTGTTTCTATTTAAATTGTAATTTAATTTAACATTATTGATTAATTACAATAGTCTACAAATTAAAACGATTATTGAAAAATAAAATATGATCTACATGTTGTACATTATAAATTAGAATTCTAGAGTTATAATTTGAACAAACTTCAGAAATTGTTGAATATAGTTTTCAGTATTCACTTTATCGAATGAGATATTCGTATCAATTACGGAGTCAAAACTTTCCACTCAATGGCTATTAATATATTTATTTACAATATATTTCAAAACAATGATGCTGCATATAAATAAAGACAAACAAACTTATTTAAATTTCAAATCAAATTTTCCCTCTATAAGACCCTGTTTTTCATTCGTTTACTCTTCACCCTCTCACCCGACGCTTATCGTTTTTACTTCCTTTAAATCGGCTGCACGCGGTCTCTTCCAATTCCTAACTCTGCAATGAATGAGGGTGAAAGGCGGTTCGCCATTGTTGTTTTTTTAAATGGTTTTTAGTATTTTATATCGATACTGAATAATGAAGTGACTACTATTTGCGTTTTGAAAATTGTTTCTCTGGTCCTCGGTACTTTTTTTCATTTCTCCATCGCCAATGCTGGTTTAATAACATATCAAAAAATAATATAATACTACCCCGGCGGTCCGATCCAATTTTGGAGTACGTTAAACAATTATTTTAGAGACCGGACAACAATAATACCTCCTACCCCTGCTCCTCATATTTCATGGAAAATTGGATCCCGAGGAAAATGTTTTTTTTTTTTTATCAATTTTTGACGACGCCCGTAGGGCTCTACATTTACATAGGACCTTTTATGTGAGTGTGTATGCGAATATAGTGTACTGTATGCATACCCCCAATTCAGCAAGCACGTTCTGATCGCAAATTGAAAAGCCAATTTCTGGTTTGCCTTTTACTCCTATTCCTTGGAAGAACAGCTGCATTGTCACTGATCGAAAGTAAACGGGCGGGGGAGAATCTTCTATTTAAATGCGACACCGGCCCACTGACCCACGGGGACTTTACAGGAATCCTTATATAAAATCGAATCCGATCGTCTTGGGAAATCCGTTTCGATCGAAATAGTACAGTGTACTGCCGAATAAACAATATAAATCTCTCGATTTTACACAAAACTACAAAGTTATTTAGGGTAGGGAACAGATACGTTATAATTGAAAATGGGGGAATGTCGCGTAATATCACCCTAGAGACGTTCTAAGCGTTTTAAACGGTAAATTAAAAAAATGGGACGAAAAAAAAGAATAAGAAGTCTTGGACATAACTATATATATAAGGCACTTTTTAATATCGTCAATATCCGTACAACGCACAGCCCTGTTTGCGAACAATATGCCTCGCGTTTTCGGTATATTTTTTAATATTGTATTCGGCGAATAAACCGTTCATAAACCGAAACGCCCAGACGGTTTTCCTTTTTTATTATTATTATTATATATTTTATATGCATTTCTCTCGTTCTTTCCCTACTCTTCTCTTACTATTCCACCCTTTCTTTATCGCACACACACACACACACACACTGTACCTCCATATGTTCATGGTGGTAGGGAAACTATGGGAAAACCGAGGAAATTACTTTTGCCAATTTTACGTTACATGGTCGCCATGCCGCGACGCAATAACCGCCAAAAACTTTGTAATAATATACACTCTCGCGGCCTTCGGACAAGGGGCGAAAAACGTATATTCAATATAACATATTATAATATCAAAAAGATATAAAAAAAACATCGAAATTCTATTTTGTATTTTTTGATTTGTTATTGAATACGATATAACCAAGATACCGTAAAAGGATACCAATTAATAATAAAAAAAATCGTGGAACTCGCTCTGCAGTATATTAACTTTTGAATGTCCCTTATCAATAGTTATTGAGTAGGTCGCTGCTTTAATATATACCACTATATTTAAAATTAATAATAAATAATTATACATAAAAATGACTCTGAGCAAAGGAGACGAATTGGGTTAGGATAACATTTTATATATTATTATTACCTAGTATTATCTTAATTCGGTAGATTAAGCTAATTTATACCACAAATCTATAATGTTATAATATAATTCAAAACTTATAAACCAACATCGTAAAAATTATGTGGAATAAGTACGAGGTAATAATAATTTAAAATAAGTTAAAATATTGTTTAGAAAATATTCATAATATACTCGATAGAAAATAATGTCAAATTTGTACAAATAATATTTTTGATATTAAAATTGTATTGTATAGAAAATTCTTTTATATTTATTTAAAAATGTATGCAGTTATCTTGATTTAAAAATAAAAATTAAATCAGTTATAAATTATAATAGACAATCTAAATATTAGATTAATACGATATTAAAATTTAAAAATTTAATTATGTTCATTTGATAATATCCTTTATTATTTATGTATAGCTAAATAGTTAATTAAATCACGGTTTTGTGAATTGTGACATATTATTCTAAGCTAAAGGACTTCGTCACGTCATGTAATTAAAACATATGATTTTCTGTCGTTTTTCACTTAAGTTGACATTCTCTACAACGCCACGCTCATTGTGTAGATATAATGAGAACTACATTAGATGCCAAAGAAAATGTCTTCAAATAGTTACATCGTTAGCATCTTTCCATTAACGTAGGTAGTATAACAACAAAATATGAACAAAACCATATAGTGTACATTGTACCTATTTAATTCTTTTACTAAGAAGTAAGGACTGTAAAACATTCTTCTTTGCAAACGTTATCCATCGAATATGTTGAAAAGATTATATATAATTTTATTAAATAGTATTGCTTATAGTTATATATTTTTATTTAAATGATAACATTTTTAAGATGCAAATAGCACAGAGAAAAATTAATATTCTAAATAATTATCTTAAGACGTTAATTTTTATTAAATGGTGTTACTAATGTAACTATAGTATAATATAGATACCCTATAGAATCCATAGTTTCGAATTGTTGAGCTAGGAGAATTTAACAAATTATGACCTCTAGTCTCTACAGTCTACAATGTACATACGTACAAATCATAAAATACGAGTCATGTACCAAATTACCTATTTAAAAAAGTAATCCTTCGTGTTATTGTGTTTAATCTGATTTGGACACATCCACAAATTATCTATAACATACATTATAGCTTACCATTTTTTCTCATTAATTTCATAAATGATCAAACACTAGGAAATTCTTTATTTTTCTCACAAATATAACCGGTATGTCCTTTAAACCTACTCATTTCTCCGGGTAATTCACTCCCGCACCGCTGTGCGACGGTCGATAGACAATTTAGATTAAATTCACCCAAACTAAAAACCGATTGACATTGTTCAGAGTGAGAGACAGAGAATGCGAGTAAGAGACAGTGGAAACTGAGACGACGGCGGGGGAAAGATCGCGGACAATACCACCAAACTCCATTAATACGCTTAACGGTGCGGAAGAGAAAGACGAATCACGTGCGCGGTGAGGGACAAAAAGAGTGAAAGAGAGACTGGTGGAAGAGATGCAGGGAGATGGAAAAAAGGATTCCAATCGAATTTAATTATAAATATTTTTAATTATCACTCCGGCAGTCGTGTAGTAATAACGCCCGCATGGTCCGCTCGCGCGGATCACACACAAAAGGAGGGAAAATAATTAAAAGCAAATGAAATTAATGATCTTTTCTATATCCACCTCCTCCTCATCACGGCATTACCCCACCGTACAGCCCTTCACCGCTCTTACCGCTCAGAGTAACCATCTCCTGCGCCTAGCCATCGTCACGTTAACTAAAAAAAATATCTAGTTGAAAGTTATATATGACGCGTACGCGAGAGAAGCACTTAACATATCATATTAAACCATTGCCCTATAGCTGTAAACGATTATCATATTCATACACGTGTATGGAGGGTTGAGTAAGACGTGATACCATGATATATATATATCACTACGAATGCGTTAGTCATTTTCTGAAACGCTGTGTCCAAAACGAAAATTTTTTTTATTAAACACTGGGTTTACATTTGAAGATTTTCAACACAAACAATTTATTAATAGTTTAATTTTATGAAACTACGAGTTAATAAAAAAATATATATATATTAATCATTAGAGACTCTTGAGAATGAAGAATAATATCGTTTAAAAAACAACATAATATGCATATAATAATATATTGATTTTATATTATAATTATAATAATTATAAGTACGCATATAAGGACTGGAAATTCATAATAAATACTGTAATAAAACATATTTTAATGGCAACGTAAAATATTTATAGTAGGTAGGTACATCCATTTTGGACTAATTTAATATTTAAATATACCTATATATCATGTTATAATAATACAATACATTTTAGATGCCAAACCGAAATGTTTTCATCTCGACGGATATAAAATTGCTATAACATCGATATATACAAATATATTATACATAATATATACTTTGCGTTGACTGATACCTATATATACATCGTTATTAACGAAGAGAAGTTTAAACTAAGCCGTAGTAAACGAAGCAAAAGCTCGTGCACGAAAACCCTCGATGTTAGCGATGATTTCCGAACAATATCATCCATTCTTGAATTTCGACGACGTGCACAATAGCTGTTATATACCAGTCGACCCCAAGTTTAACTTGTGTTTGAGTACACGACGGATTCCTTTTGTCGTGTATATAACAGAATTGATAGGGATTTGTCAATAAATAAAAGATATGTGACGGTGGAAATTACCTGATCACGTGGAGTTCTTGGTAGAAGGGGTGGGGGAGATAAATGAGAAAATTGACAATCAGGTTGTTGATTGGTCGATGAGTAAAATATGCCATGTAGGAGAGAGGGGATGAGCCACAAGTGTGGCAGAACCAAAAGCAATTACCCTCTACTAGCCGCCACCACAGTCTGTACACCCGTTTTCTCTCACTCGTTAGACTGTCGACAAGAAATGTCCGCCAAATTAGCTTGAGTTTGGCAAACCTCTTATTCTATATAGTATTTTTCGTTTCTTATTTTTCCCTCACACTAAAACCCATCTAAATTTTTTTCACAAATGTTAAGACATTTATAATACAGAAGATATCGGAATACCACCTGTCGTCAATATTTTAGTGTCACCTACGCTATAATATTATATGGCAACAATTATTATACATTCAATATTAAATGCGAACCTATACATTATCTATACCGATAACCGACTATACCTAGTACCTACTATAGATTCTTTAGGCTAAAACACACATTATATGAGCTTAACAATATAACTATATAGGTATGTATTATGATACCATTTACTATTTAGGCACTTATAATTGTGTATACACACAAGTTGTGTGACTATAATACATATCTATCTCATATTGTCGTATATTGTTTTCTTAAGCCGAGACTTAAATCTCTATCACTAATAGGTTATTTGAAGAATCAATTTAAAAATTCAAAATTCAAAAAGAAAGATTAATTATTTGGTAAAGACAAATAAAATATAGGTACCTAATAATGTAATATATATTCACTGTATTATATAGTAACACGATAATTTACGGGAAATAATCGAACAAACTATAAAAGCAAACGACTAAGTGTTTGTATTTGTTTTCTACTCCTCTCTGTCATGTATTCAGTTTCAAGATAGTGTTAATTGATACGTTAGTAATATTATTTCCTGATACGGTAACGGCACTTAGGTAATAGGTTAGGTACCCCTTATACTACACCGATATATTATGAACAATAATATTATTCTTTTTCCGCTTTCCTGAAGAACACCACCCACCCATCCACTATATAGACCGACTGGATATCAACGCCACGTATTTGTATAATGTATACATACAAATGTGTGTACGAGTACAGACGATGGACGGGGTCTTATCTCCAACACCATTAGCATAAAACAGCAATTTTCCGTTTTGCCACATAACCGGTCGTAAAGACACCACCGAACGAGAGCTGTTTACTTATTAAAACTCAATTACCCGTCGAATGCGCGTTTAATTCCGCCGGGCTGCCGCCCGAAATTCAATTACACATTGCTCTGTTGTAACGATGACAGCAGTGGTAGAGGATGGCAAAAGTAATTTTGATATACACACATAAACATACGTTTACGAATATACGTCTGCTCGCTCATGTTCATACAATTAACCAACTATGTGATCAGACTCAGAAAATATAATCATTTTCTATTTAGTAATAAATAATAATTTTTCTTTGATGGTTCCACTTAACACTTCTACATTTTATTTACCTATTTTATCAGTCAGAGTAATGAACAATGAACAATTTACGATTTAAATAATATTTTAGAAAGTTTCGTATTTTTAAAATCTAATTAATTAACTTCAAATTAGATAAAACGTTATATTGTTTACACAAAGGAAATTCGAACAACTTTTATCAAACACGCATAATATACATTTTATACAGTTATACACTAAAACGTATACTAAATTAAAACAAAATTATCAAATATCTGCTTATATATAAAAAAAAAAAAAAAAAATCAAACAAAAAATCGAGGAAGTCGCTTTGCAGTTACTGTAGAGTGTAACTCATCATTGAGTAAGTATGGATGATAAATCATTGTATACGATGAAAAAATATTACAAGCGATGAAGACCTATAATATATAGATATATACTATATACTATAAAGTATATACAAAATAATTAGTAATTTTGACTTTTGAGAGGATATCTGCGCACTAATTGCTTTCGTTCTCTCTTTCTCTCTCCGGCCTACGTACAACATGGCAAATTTGCGTTCATCAAACATACATAAAGTAAAGAGCATTAACCATATAATATGTAAGTTGGTTTTTATTATATTTCAATAAAACGGCAATATATGAGCATTTTTAAATAGATAATAATTTTTATTATAATTTATGTACAAATTATTAAAGTATTATATTAAAATAATCCAACATAAAAACATATATATACTTCAAATAATAATGCTAACAACACATGATTGATTTCCTGAACGCCAATTTTCATATTATGTTATGAGGATAATACTTAATATTATGTTAATATCATATAGTAATGTTCATGCAATATATACCTACTTTCATATGAGACGAATTTGAGAACAATTTTCTATGTAAATTGTATGTAAGGATTATTACAGTTTTTTTTATCTTGGTAATAAGTTATTATTACTAATAATTCATTAGTCATTACTTTTATAATATAATAATCTTTATCAGATGAAATATTACAAAAAATTTAAATATATTATTTGCTTGTACTGATTTACAGTACAAATCTCATACATTAATGAATATTGAAAATTATAAAATAATTGTTTTAAATTGATTAGCAAAATACCTATTCTTTCTGCGTATTTACATACCGTGTTGATTCTATATTATAAAAATTCAAAATGTGCACTAGAATTTCCGATGAATTACAAAACTATCAAAAGCATTTTTTAGACAAATATTACCTACCTTTATATTTCTAGTTCATTGACTCGGGAGTTCTAAATATGCCAATTTATGACTGTACTTTCGATTTGAGAAAAAAATAATCGTACGATTTTCTGTAAAGCCGTCAATTGGCTTCGATGTTCGTGCATTCTGGGCATCTCGTTATGTCCGTCCAAACAGGGCCTCCACTGATCGTTATATGTTTTATATTTTCCCTTACTACCCCTCGTTCTAAATTACATTCAGTTGTTTTTGCTTCTCGTTATAGTAAATGGCACTATGTCAAACATGGTCTTGGTTTTTATCTTTTTCTATACTGACGTTTGTAACTCTTTTCCTCATCACACCTTATCACAAACATATTCGTATACAAATGCATATAAATATATTTTTTATTTTATACTATTACTAATTAGGCTATAGATTTCGCTACTAAGGTTGAGGTTAAAAAAGTGTAAAATTTGATAATTCAGTTTCATCGCGTGTGAGCTTCCAGTCATTTAAATTGTATTTAGTAAACACACAATCACACATTTGCGTTGCATATATAACAAAAATCATTCCGTTTTTAACACTTTGCAATTAATAGCCATTCAAAAGGAAAAAAATGGTTGAGGGGCGAAGTGAAAAGCGCGGCTAAAAAAATCCATTAGTAAAATTTCACCATTTCCGTCCGAGGTCAAAATTAATTTACGATAATTGTTTTTTCTCTCTCTCTCTCTTCTATCCCTCTGAATGCAATATATATATTTTTTGCACGCCAAGTATTATACGTTACACGGGCATGCTAATTACGTATCGCAATTATTTTTCTTTCTTCCTATTTTTATTTTTTTTTTTAATTTCCTGTGTTTAATTAGCCCACCTCCTCGCAATTGCCACTACTGTTTCAACGATAATCCCACCGGTTCTTTTTATTTATACGGCCGACAACTATTATTATTATGCCTCGTTAACCCGGTGTATGCGATTATTAAAATAAACAATATAAAAGTTTAATCCCGAAATAAAAAATAACATTTGCACAGACATTTAAATTGGATTTTTTTCCCTCCCCCTGCAGGAATGTTTACTCGTTTGGGATTTTTACACTGCGGATGTTTTGATAGAGATGGAAATTTATAGCAACTCTAAAGAGACCACATGTCGAATGTATATGTGCAGAAGTATTGAAGAATTTTTATAGCTAAAATAACACCACATGGTGCACATGTGTCACAGCAATCCAGACCATGTTGTCGAGGGTAGAGCGAAATAACATTATCGTCGATCAATCGATGCCAATAGCAGCTATTGTTCAGTGAATCGTCAGATTTTAACAGTAGGTATATTATAATGCAATAATCTCCAAAACTAATATTTTTTTTTTTCATTGTAAGTTACTACGTTTTCCTATTCAGTTTTCAAATAAAAGACTAGATATCTCAATAATATTTTTAATTAAAAGTAAATAACTATTTTGAGATTGTCCCTATTTACCGCGTGACTATAGTAAAAAACAACAATAACTTTTTTTAGTATTTTCGTCAATACAATACATTTTATAATATAATTTGTTCACAACCATAATGCATATTATAGGTACTTCTTATAGGCTATAGGTTATAAATTATAAGAAATCACATCATAATCACTAAATAAGAAAATTGTTAAAAAATGTTTTAAATTCTTTATGATCTAAATATATTGTAAAATTTAAAATAATGCGAGTTTTACCTTGATTTATTATTAATATTACTAGTATATAGCTTTAATTAATTTTTCATATACGTGTCATACATATATTAAAGTCACTATAATAGTATAGGTACTCCGAACTTCGACGTGTATTCATTTTATATATACTGACTGAATTGTCAAGTAGAAAAGAGGGTATAGATAATAGTAATTCGTAAATTAATCCTGCAGGGTTCGTTTTCTTTCGTGTCTCCGCCTCGTCCCATACCGTATTCAACCGGAAAACAACGGAACGCAAAAGTAACCCTTCCTCGGTACAATAACCTTCCCTCGCTCACCGATTTAAAATAGGAGGGTCAGGTCGTTTGCCGTTTAATTAAAACTAATCGGCCAGCTCTGATGATCGATTTAAAAGTTTCACTAGTAATACCCGACATAATTAAAAGTTGTAAAGATAAAAAGTCACTTCGGCTTCCAGACTACTCTCGTTCTCTTTATACATCGCGAACAATAATAGTTTCATACGTACAGGACTGCAAATCGTTAAAATAAACTACTATTTAATATTATTGATAAATAGATGTATAACAATATTATAGTCCCTTATTCCCCCCGCTGTCGTTCCAATTACTCTACTTTGCTTTCACCGGGACAACTCCACTGGGAGTGACGTCTACACGTCATGTAAAAATTATCTTTTTATATAAGGGGTAGTGATGAGCTATAGACACACTCTATACTGCTAGTGATAAGATATTAAGATACAGTTGTTTTAATAAAAATTTATGAAAAAAAAAATAGTAGCTATAATCATCTATTGAAGATATACCTAACCTTCCAAATTGATAGTAAGTTTACTTAATGTAAAATGTTGTCAAAAAAAAAAAAAAAAATTATTATGTAAATAAACCACGAAATTAGCTTAAAATTAAAATAAGATAAGAAAAATATATTATGTTAAAATGATTTCTATCGATTTTTAACAATATGAAAAATGTTTTAAACTCATATAATAGTTATTAAAAGTACCTAATGCTAATTATATATACAAGAATATAATATAAAGAAATTTTACGCAAATTTATAAATCTTTATTTGTTGTGTATGATGAAAAACAATGAACGAAATAGTGCCAACATCTTAAACGAACCGCCCTGTATACACATATAAGCTCGTCGACACAGAAAGAGGTAATTTACATTCTAATTAAATCAGACCCGCCTTCCCACCGCATCACGAGCTCCCCCCTCACCTCGTTCGACCGTCAACGTCGCCCGGGTAACTTCTGTAGTTGTTATATTTAATTGGGTTCTTCTAGCTAAATAAACTAAGTAACTTCGCTTTCCGGGTTGGGAATCGGAAGAAAAGAGAGAAAATACCTTTAGCTAATGAGGTTCCTAAAACTGGGGGCGGAAAGGTCGGGTTAGGGTTTATTTACTGGATTAAAAACAACTACACTCAGTCTGAAACAGATAGAGGGAGCGAAGAATGTTTTTTTCTATAGTATATAATATTATATATTATACATATACGGTGGAGGCCCATGACAAAATTTCACTACCCCTTTGTCTATTACACAGTAAATAAAACACCACTTATGAAAATCTATTATCTAAAACCTTCAAAGGATTTCAACTTTTTAGAAAATTATTACCCGATTACGTAATAAAAATTAGATAAATAACAGTATAAATAGTAAAGAATATTCGTCGCCGTATATATGAATTTAAAATATATTATGTATGTATTTAAATGTTAAACACTATAAGTTAAGATTAACTTGTAATATTATCGTTGCATAATAATGACTGGATTAGTTGACCGAACCGTTTATCTTATATTTATATATTATATTATTTTCTCTTGCATCTATTGTGATATCAATATAGAGTTCTCAGTGACAACACGGGTAACCCGAAAATAAATTTTAAAAAAGATAAGTTAACGAAGGTATGCTGCACTTAATTGTTTTTTTTTCCATAGATTTATTATGACATTCCATATTTCCATACGTATACTTATAGCCTAGAATATTTTAAAAGTGTAACTAGATATAACAGATTATATTATACCTACTACATTTATATAGAAGTATAATATGTTATAACTTATAACTGTTTCAGAGTTTTGTGTATTCAGCTGTTTGACTATTATTTGTCTCATTACAATTTTAATTAATTTTATATGTTTCACCAATAATAATGAAATCAATATGCACAAATTAATCGAATAATTAAAAATTTGTTTAATACCGATTCTTATCTACCTAATTAAAAAAAAAAAACAATTAAAAATTGAATTGTACGTTATTCATCACGGCTAATCAATTATTATAATTGAATATTTGAACACAATTTTTTCAATCACGTAAAAGCGTTATTCGATTATCATTAATTCACTTTCTACAAAGACTAGTGCGTTCGAGTGTGTAAGACACTATATATTCATGTTATCCTCTTCACTACCACGTACATATTATACTAATTCGACGGATGATAAGTCTAATAGACAAAGAGACTTTAAGGCCCAAAAAAAAAAAAAACTTCTGCAGAATAAAATACATTGAGCAGTAAACAATGACATGCACGAATTGGGTATGAGAAAACCATATAGTATTATAGAGATTAGAGCACAATAATAATATGTGATAGTATTTTCATCGCCACCATCTCGTGAATAATTCAAAAGCCAGTGAAGAGCAAACCGCGTAAAAGTCGGATTATTTTGATGACCGCCTACACGTAGTACGTCTCCTACGCACATTTAATATAATTTCATGTAATAATACTTATTATGACACGGTGAGTTTAATATTACAATATACGGTGCTGCTGGCTGCACGAGGCGGCGCTACGCGCGAAGTGATGATGATGTTAAATAATTATACGTCGCAATTTCGGTGCAAGCGTCACTTCAGACCGCCAAATCGTGCGACAACTAAATAAATCGCCAACGGGCACAAACTCTCGTCCACCGAGCCTGCGGAATCGCGCGAACTCTGCAGCAACCGCCATCGGCCACCACGGTGGCTCCCGGTGGTCGTATCGGACGACGACGACGACGACGACGCCACTGCTACCGCGTCGAGTACGCGCGCGTTTCGCCGGTTAATTGTTTTGCGCGCGGGGGTAATTTATACCGATTGTCTAACCGGCGGGCACCAACAATGTGTTTAATTAATTCCCGGTATTTCGTAATTATACGCGCGCCGCGGACGCACTCGCATCGGCCCGCGCTCACGCACACAATCCGTGTAATTGCGTTTTCGCACCGACCGACCATCCCCTCCCCTCCCCCCCACCACATACACACGACCATAGGCCACCCCCGCCGAGGCTATACGCGCCGACCCACCGCTGTTTCGGCGGTGGTTATTAAAATTTCTCGCTCCCCTTCTCGACCGCCTCCCCCCCCCCCACAAACGACGCCGACGCTCGTCACTGCAACGGCCCCGCGAGACCGATCCCGATCGCACGTACCTATAGGCCGGCGACCGCGATCCTCGCGAGCTCATTCCCACAATGAGTTCTTTGATTTCCATACACGCACGCACTTATTATTATTATTATTTTATATTATACAGAGCGCGTTTATATAGAAGCATAAGGTGTCCTTTTTCTATACGACGACGACGACGACAACGATTCTGGAGAACGCGACTCGGTCCCGTAATTAGGGCCCTTTTGTGCGCGTGTGCGTGTGATATTATATTATTATTATATGCGCGAGCGCGCCCGTGGGATAACGAACGCGCATTCAAAAAAGGGGAAACGATTTTCGTTCTTTAATCTCGAGACGAACTACATCGTAATAATACAATATAACATAATATAATAGCGACCGCGACTAGCCGAGAGAGCTGAGAGACATGTTGCACTCTACACGGATAAACTGCTGCTGCAGGAACCTCAGATTTCGGATGTGCGTCCGTAATAATAATAATAACGTAGTAACCGTTTTTGTATACATTTTTTTTTTCTACAAAAGACCGCTCTTCCTCGGAGACACGCCGTCGCCACCGCCACCATCTGGAGTCTGCCGAAAAAACGACAGCGGGCAGGGAGAGGATGTACACGAAAATCAAAATAAAAAAAAAAACAAATTTTATCTTCCGACGCGCGGCGAGACACTGATTTTCACTTGTTCGCTACTTTATATCTCTGTCTTTTCCGTTTCATCCCCGCCAATATTACAGATGTCCGACGATCCCCATAAAACTACACGAATAACATTGGATTTGACCCACGCGCTTACACAATACTATATAATAATAATGATAATAGTTATATATAAGTTGTTGATGCAGTATAGTTGTATATTCATTATCGAATTATTTAATCCGTTATTATAACTTTACTATATACTTATGCGTAATGCGTTAATACATTTTTATGTGATAAACTTAATTATTCAATAATAAATATACTTAAATTATATTACATTAAAGCTAATACAAAATCGATTGTTGGAATAAATGAGAAACAAATAAGGTTTAGGTTTAGGTACCTACACTCATATTATGAGTAGTTCGTAGTGGCATCGTGGCTGTTTGTATATTCGACCATGTGATAGTTACGTTTATTCAAGATGGTATTATACTGTATCACTACTCGATTTAAAAACAATATATTATACAGTTCTAAACCGTGCCGATATCTATTGGTAGACACGTCTTAATGACATTAAATACATTATACATCGCACTTTTTTACTTAAGAAAATTAAATATCTTACTTGTTAGGTGCTACAATAGTAATTATGTACAATTTTACGTTGTAATAAATTACAAAATAGTCGATACCGTATTTGTAGGCAACATTGTGTGACGACTGACGAGTAAAATATTATTATATTGATATTACGCGCATATATTACGTTGACCATTAATATATTTTATTATACCTATTAAATTATTTCGGAACAGATCTGCAGTGAATATAATACATCGTAAATTCATAAAACGTAATAAGTAAAAACCTGTTCGCAGAGTTGGCCGTTTAAATTAACGAGTCGTTAAAAACTATTATCACAAATTTTTTGTGTCTCAGCAAAAATTAAAGAGCGATGGTTACGCTTCAACGATAACGTTATAGATAAAATGTTTACACCAGTGTTTAATTTTTAAAAAGTTTGTATAACTTGGATCCATATTTATGTAAAGGTACATATAATATATTATATTACAAATAAATGTCAATAAGAATTTCATACAACCCGTAAATGGATAATTTTAGAATGATATATACTATTGATATTATAAAAAGGTGTACCAATTAAATCACAAAGTTTGGGGAGAGAATTAGGCAAGATAAAAAACAGAACTTAAGAGCTGTTCTCTTTATCATCCGTATATATTCGGAAAAGCCCTCAGATGGACTCATTTCTGATAGTCTTCATTGTTTTTTTTTTTGTGCATGACGAGATTTTAAGAAAACGCCTAAAATATTATAATGCGTAAGACTCATTCGAAGTATAATGCGATTTTAATTATTAGGAACCTACTTTTATATCATGTGATTATCACCGCAAATGAGACGTATAACATACACGGTAGAGTATTAATAATCACACAGCGTGACGTATGGCCCTCGGGTAACAGTAATGAGTTTTTTCTCATAAAGAAAAAAACCACTATGCTCGATTGTTTTTTATTGGTTTTAAATTCGAATTTCATTATTGCAATACACGTAATATATGCGCATTTACTTAAAATCATAATTTATTATACCTACACCTATTTCCAGTTTGTCCTACACAAATAACACTAATGGCATTAATAATAAATAGTAAAGAATAACGTCTTACCTGTTCGTTTCTGAAGCAGCGACGGTGACCGACTTCTCTCTTGCGTGTGGTGTTCTGACTAGATAAAAATATCGTTTTTTTTTCCGGACACGAGTTAAAAAAAAATGCAAAGAAATAAAAAATGATACCAACAAACGACACACGATTGGCGGTGAATAATATACGCGTACACGGGATACGGGTGAACGCGCGAACGGAACTCTTGTCGAAGACTGAACGAGAGAATAGGCGACGAGACGAGCGCGAGACCGGTGCGGAGCTGTACCTACGTCAAAAGATCGCGTACGCGGGGCGCCGTGGTGCCAGACTGACAGACGTCGGCGGTGTGCGTGAGCGTGGCGGTCCATCCGCCGTGTTCCCGCGCAAACCGCATCGGCTACGGTCGCCGTTATCTTCGGTAACCGTCGCTTACGCCGACTCCTGCGCCGCAGCGTAATTATTTTTTCCTATCAATTTTAAGTTTTAACAAACGTAATTTTTGGAGTTTCGAATACAGAAACAAATATTTTTTTGTCGTTTTCATAATATTATGTATATTGTGATATTCATCACTTATAAGATTTATTTTTTTATTTCGAAATATCAGCATTCGATAAATACTATTTATTTTGACATTTTATTACGCTTCAACTCTTAACGGTTGTATTACAACGATAAAAACGATTATCTTATGTGTATTCAGATAAATATAAACAGAATATTATTATTAATTCAATTATATACGAGATTATCCTGAGTAGTATGATATACTACTCAATAATAGGCTCTTGAATTTGTATCTATATCGCAGTAGTTTCTATTTATTTTCTTAGAAGGATGCTAATTTTTTTTTGCTTAGCATTATTGCAAATAAACTATACATAATAAAATAGCATTAAAAAAATATATTTATAGGATCAACTTATGATGAGATATTTGATTATACCTCTGTATAAACTAAAAGTATTTAAATTTTTAGACTAAAGTGTTTAAGGATTTCTTACGTCAACATCAGAAAATATGCATTGAATAATGATGAAAAGGAAATTAAGTAAGTAAATTATAATTGTATAATAATAATCAAATCTGAGGACTTAACTTAAAAGCTTAAAGTCAAAATAAGTAAGTAAGTAATTATACATGCTAATGTCTATATTATATTGAAAAATTAAGATTCACAACAATAATAGCACAATCGCTATACTAAGTATTAGGTCTATTCAGACAACGAAACTAGTAAAATTAATTTCCTTCTCATCATATTATGTTGTGTGTAATAACTACGATTGAAATAAGTGTAAATATAATAATACTGCACTAAAATATGCATATTCGTAAAAGTGGGGCGATTTATCAATGGTTTTGTTGTCCCTATTGGTTTAAGTATGACTTCACAGTAAAATTTTCCAAATGTGTTATTATTAGTCAACGCATTCGACGCTTTACTATATGGACAAATTATGAATTATTAAATTTTTCTAATGATATACTCGTACTCAAATACGAATTTATATACTCACTAACAACAAAATATGCAAACATATGCAAAATAAAATTTTAAATATTGCTTCCTAGTGTTATAAAACATATGTATTGATCACTCGCATAACACATTGGTCTGCGACCTTTCTTGACAAAAATTAAAAAAGTCTTCAGCTCCAATAATAATATATGGTACGCGTGCGTTTAATGTGGTAGTTTAAACGTGTTTCTGCCCAATTACACATCTAATACAAATATATTACACACATTATACATATATAATATATATACTACATTTTCGTGGAAGTATTAAATTCCACCATACTATAATAATGCATATTATAATAACGTGAATAAAATTAATTATAAACTGTTTTACAATAAATCGGGTGTTGATGGTTGGGGGTAGGTTATTTGTTTGTATTGCATTTTCCTCTAGGACGAACATGGTAATATAATAATAGGTATATATAATATTAATATATAATGTATACTTTATAAATACATATATAGATGTACATATTATACTTGAATATACATTATGCTATAACTACGTGCGTGTAATACATTTCTTCCTTTGATAAAACATATAATAATCTTGTGTACAATATAAAATATATAGGTAACCTACCTATAACCTACTGCCGAAATTTATAATACTATGGAAAAAGGGTGGAATGAGCTCCTAAGTTATTTTCGGTTGTAAATTAAAATACTTCGAATCAGTGTAGTGGTGCGCATATATGCACATATCGTTGGATTTCTTTTGTACATTGTGTATGTATATTGTATATTATATATGTGTGCTTGCATCTGTTTACACTCGTCGTCACGGATATATACCACCTATATTATGCTATGTAATCCGGTAACTGTTCGGGATTACTCGCATAATTAACATATTAAATATTTATAAATTAAAACAACAACGACGTATTATATGTATAAATTATTATTCGGACGGAGTGTAACGAACTTTAAAAAGCGGGTAAAATCGTTTCTCCGGAGATGTTTATCACGCCGTTTGAAAACGTACACATATATATATATATATATATAATATCTACACTATACACACGCGCTTGAAGAGGTGTTAATCATTTTACGTTAATGGTAATAATAATAAAGAGTAATCCAATTTATTTTTACGAACCAACTAACGCTTGAACATTAATACATTTTAAGAAGGATAACTCCTCTTTTCTCGTTCATACAAACCGACAACAACTGCAAAATTACATGTTTTTATTTTACGGATGTAGTATATACTAAATAGGTATCTACATGGCTATAATATAATTCAAATCGAAAACAATACAAAAAACGGACCGTGACCAGTGACTGATCACTGACCACTGACCAAGCAATCTACACAAACGATCGAGAGCATATTTATTTTTCATACCGTATATAAGTGTTTGTGTCCGTACGAAATTCGATTTAGGTTATATAATTGATCCGAGAACATTGCTCTATTTTTTCTTTATTCGACGATGACGACGCGTAATTAGGACAAGGGATCTAAGACAAGAGATTTAACTGTAAACTAGGTTAAGAAACACTCAAGTCCCTTCAAATGATTAGAAAATCATGACCTTCCTCACGAAAATAGTAAAACAAATATATGTTTTAGAGGTAAATTATATAACACTATAACGTAGTTTATCTTCAAGTATAAATGAATACAGCTTGCAGATGCCTGCGATCTGCGTATTATAAAATATCATATGTTGGCGCCCAGAGATAATATTGATATTTATATTATTAGTTTATATAAATAAATTATAATTGAATAACTAGACAGACGGTGGACAAAGTTATGGGAACACACTACGTGAATACTCCATGGACCCAAATCGCCGCTTCTGAGTTATATCCTGTATCGACAGCGTCATTTTTTAGAGCGCACACACACGCTTGTAGCTATTAATATAATATATAGTTACTTATTAATTATTGTCACTTTTAAAAAGTCATCAATGCTATTAATTTATATAAATCATAGTTTTTGGAGAGGAAAAACGCATCTAGAAAAATATAATCATAAATCCGTCGGACATAGGTTACCCCTGCAGTTATGTATATTTTATATTAAATTCGGATAACGGAGTATTAAACGTCAGTCATCGCGGATCGTAAATCCACTTTTGAGTTTTCTGATTAAGAAAAAGGACGTGAAGAAATTTTGGACCAACTATTGCGCTATCTTACTACCTACCTACCAAGTACCAGCCCACGAGATATTCAAAGACGGATGAAAGAGATTTTAATAATAATATTATTAATCATTGAGGTAATAATGTTATTCAAAAATGTATATCATGTGCATGGGTGTAGGTAAGGAGGGGATGGGGTACGGTTGTTCAAACACCCCCCGAAATTAAAAATAAAACAATTTTAAAATAAATATTGTGAATTAAACTTAATGTATATCTAAACCAAAACCCCTCCGAAAATATTTTCTATCCTATGCCCATGACCGTATGCACGCAATTTCTTTCACTATGGACTGTAAATTTATATAAATTATCATCCAAGCTGCACACGGTGGCGTACATCGTATACGCTCGTGTAATCGTCGCCATCGTCAATAGTGTACATGAAGATGGTATTATTATAGAGCATTGGATTGAGGGGTTCTTAGTAGTTGATATTATTTGTTATACAATATTATTTGTTAAAATACATTTTCTGAAACAATATAGTAGCTATATGAGATCGCAACTTTAGAGGATGTCTAAATATTTTTATACTGTATTTACTTCTGATTGTAGTGTCACAAATGAAAAAAATTGTGTAGTAACATGTATTAATGAAGGCGACAAGATCCAATCATGTATTAATTTTTTTTTTTAATTTCCATTTAGCCAATCGTTACCTAAATGGCAATCGATCTAAACCTATGAACAGTAAAAGGCTCATTAAATATGAAAATACTCTGAAAAAAAGATTGAACTAGTAAAGTATAATTTGTTCACATAATTATGAATGTGATGGTTCTGTCAATAACCATTAATTTGTTTTAAGTAGTATACAAATTATTACTTTTCAACACAATTCTATATAAATTATACCAAATATCGTTATTATACCTAATAAATAAGATTAAATAGGTACATCATGCATTCTTTAAAGTGTTTGTAGAAATTGATTATACATATTATATATTAAACAGAAACACATTGTTGATAAAACAATTTTTTAAAACAATAATTTATTTTTTTATTTTTTAGACAGGGGAAAATTTTACGAGAATGTTACCTATTAAAATTATATTAATTATTAAAGTATGATATACGAGCAGTATCTAACACTCTAACACAAAAGTATATTATGCATAAATAATATTTAAAAAAAAAAAAATTATATTGAGCATCTATAATAGATGACATGTTTTTATTTTTATAATCGATAAACATAAGGAATATTATTGTAGTACAATTATATAATATTAATATTGAACTTTCTCAATGTTTCACTTTAATATTTAGTACTTGGAAAAAGTTATTTATTTTTACTTAAAAACATTAATCTAACTTATAATTTTGAATTGTGTTGGCGAGTTCAAACATTACAAGCTTACTTTATTCGTTGAAATAAATATGATTAAATTATTTTTTCTCGTATATAGACTATCTGATACGAGTATAACGGCTGATAATAACTCGAATGTAGACTATAAGAGAATTCCAAACAAAATATGTATAATATAATAAGTTTATGATCAATAAAAAGGTCATTTCTTTAATAACCAAACATAGCATTACCCAAGATTCAATAAGTATATAATTATTTGAACGTTATAACATTATAACTAATAATTGTATCACACTTTAAGCCCAATGTTATTTAGTATGTTAAATTTTTACATATAGTTTAAAAATTGGAGCTATAGTATTAAAATAATATAATTAGTTTTTTAAGATATTTTTATTTTAACGAAAAATTAAATGTTTTATTTTGCTTTTATTTACATTTTTCATAAAGTAAAAATTAGTTTTACAGTTCAGAAAATAATTTAAACGTCTGTAAAAACTCTTCAAAAAGTAACATATATAGTTGTAAAACCTTTTTTATATTGTAATTGGAAAAACGTGTCTAAAAAATAATTTAAAAACTATGTCGGTATTATTAACCAACAGTTAATGAACTCTCCGAATTTATGATTTCGTAAAAAAAAATCTGTTTATTATAATATTCGTGTAACATATAATTTTAATTTACATATATCTATAAGAAAAATCTATTATTATGTTTGCCTTAAAAAAACAACGTTATATTAATTTATTATTTTTAAATATTTAAAAAGTTTTCATATTACATTTATTAAACATATAATCTTAATCTTTTTAAAAAAAATGTACGACACCGATATCATTAACCATATACAAAGGAATAAATAGATTAATTAAGAAATGTATTTTCTAGTTCGAGTGGGTGTCGTATATACAATAATTTCTACTTGGCAACCTAAGTTACAGACGATTTATATCTTATTCATTTTTTAATGTCATATTACAATTTGTGTTTTTTTTAATTATGATAGCAAAATAAATACGTTAATGTTATTAAGATTTTCCCAATTTTAAACATAATCAAAACATGTGTATTGTATTTGATTCGTATATCGTTAAATCTGCAGTATGATTATAGTGTTATAATAATATTAATATGTTAAAACACAACGTATTTATTTTATAATAATAAGATAATAATTATCCTTAAAAAAATTAAATATTCTTTAAAAAAAATAAATAATAATAAGTTAAATTTGTGTGGTTGCCAAACGGTTTGAGAAATCTTTCTTATTTTTTTTTAAGTTTGTCCTGTCAATTAAAATATTTTGGACAAGACTATAAAATGGAGCGTAGTTAAATTATTATTAGTAAAAAAACATAACGTACCTACACATAAATATATAATTATAATTTATAAATTCTAAGTAATGACCTCTTTTATAAATGAATATTAATTTTAGATTCTGAGTGTAGCGATGAATGTATTGATATTACAATGTATGAATGTATTGATTTTACAATGTGTGTTTTTTTTGTGTGTCTGTGTACACGAGAACGTGTCGAAATAATGCTTCAATTTCAAACTTTGGGGTTGGTTTCCGATGGCAAAGTGAATCTAGTTGATGCATTGGGGAGGTAATTTTTTGAAATTCTCAATACTTTTCAAAATCACTGGGAAAAACCAAAAAAATATTAAACTGAAAAAAACAACTGAAATTTTCAATTTGCTGAAAAATTTTTTTTGAAGTGTCGATAAAATTTTTTTGGCCCAATAGAAATACTTGAAAATTTAATGCAAAGTTCCTAATAAGTTCTTTTCTTATAGTGATTGAAAAATTATAAGAATACATTTGCACAATTTTTTTTTATTAGCATTTGAAGTTCAAATATTGACAAAAATTCGTCGAATTCCTGAATATTTGCAAATTATTTTGTAGGTATAATTCATAAAAATGTTTGTATAAGTAGCTAAGAGTTGAAAATTTAATGCGAGATTTTCCATAAGTTTAGCTTATAATAATTATAAAAGAACTTAAATTCTGGTATATTCAGGCCATTAAAACATAAACCACCTTTTTCACTAACCACTGAAAATTATATCCTAGGCTGACAAATCATCTAAATCGTTTTTCGTATACAATAATAATTATCATTGGATTCAAATTTAACCCAACCCTCCTATAATATATAATAGTGATCCACACGGCACCTAATGCACTGCTGTAGAGCGAGTACCCACTTACCCACTTTTTTTATTTTTCATTATGGTTTTATCTTTCAAAAACATAATAAAACCATTACGACTTTTTAGTATGAAGGAAATCGATATATTAAATTCATTTCGGAAATGAAAATACTCAATTACGTATAATTATAAAATAAGGATCATCAAACACTTTAGTTGTACCCATATTATGTATTTAATTAAACTGTATACACTATCTTACATGAGTTACATATTATTAATTCGATTTTGTACAATATATTAAACGTATTATGCATAATACACGTGTTTGGTATCGTAGTTGGTATACACTATACGTACAGCTCAGATTAGATAATAGTATTTCGATACAGAAAAATTAATTAACTCATTTTACGGTCAGACAAGTGTACGTGTTATTATAATTATATTACGGACGTATAGATACATTTTTATGTCATTTCGAAACATTGAAATAATTTTCCTTTCACTTTTAGACGACAATGAGAAAATTAAGCGGGTTGTGAAAAGAAACGATTATTTGTGTACCTCGCCTATAATATGTATATGTAATATGTGCTTATCGACAACGCGTTTAATGAACACCGATACAAGTGGTAAATATAACATGCATAATATACACTTTAATAGGTACGTATAGCTCGAGCTTTCCACAGACATGGAGGATAGTCTGAATTTCGGGAAAGGGTTTGTTCGACATACAGTAATGTGATTATTTGCCGAATCAATTGCGTGTCGAAAGAATCAATTATAATGATCTCAACTATTTTACTTATAAGTACACTGTTGCATAAATAATCAATATAAAAAAAAAAGTATTGTGTTTCGAAGGTATTGTTATTAACAGACAGTAAATTAAATTTTGAGAATAAAATTATTATAATGAGATTATAAAATACACGCGATGACTAGTGTGTGAACGATACAATTAATATTTGAGAAAATAATGGTAAACATTGACAATGAAATATAATATATGTACAATGTACATAAATATACGTATAACATATTATATTATTAATACACCTACCTACATAATATTATAATGATCATAGTGTGATACTTAAATGACTATATTAGTTAGCAACTGAACAATAAATATAAAAGTATTAAGTAAACGGTAGAATTAGTAGATACTATGTACCTATAGCGGATATGCAGAAAATAGATTAAATTTTTTAGAAATGTTTTAAGGCGTGTCAAAGTACTGTCATCTCTTTGAAAAAAAAAGTCTGCACTGAACAATCTCAGATACAATAGAAACAAAATCCAATAACAGTAACCGTCGATGTTAAATTAAAACATTCGTCTAATTCATTACCTAAAAACTTTCTCAAAACCAATCGTAGGTATGTTGGAAATATCACGAACAAATGAAACTTGAGAAATCTGTCATTTTTATATTGCATATAATTATGTACTTATCCCGAACAATTAGATGAGACATTCTTCGTCGGCGTTAATCTTAGGCACTGGCGCACTGCTAAACGCATATAATTTTATAACCGCGTGTAAACGTCACGCAGAACTGTAGAAGCTATGTAAGTCAATCTGTCAGTTTTTATAGAACTGTTAGTTTATTACACGTACCTATTTATAAATAATTATGGTAATTAAAAATATAATTACGTATGATATATTAATTTATTACACAGTTTAACTTGTATAGCATATAGTAACAGAGGTCATCGTATTATCTTCCTTTTGGAAGGACCATAGGTTTTTCGACAGATCATTGACCTTCTCGTGCAGACCGTGTTTTATGTATTTCTTACCAATAGCCCTTGCGGATATTACCTGTACCTTTTAACTCTATATTTTTTATTCTACTATAAATAAATAATAATGTCTAACGTACCGTTCATTTTTATTTTATTTATTTGTATTTACAACAGCATTATACTTAATGCACAATAACACACTTTGATGTATGAAATAATATGGATTTATTCGAAAATATTAGGGCGCAATCATTAAGCGATTGATTAATTTTATAATAAAAGCTTTTTTTCGCTCTAATCTAATCTTAAACAATTATTATATTATATAATTTGTTTTATATTATAATCAGATTGATTCGATTTTGAATGTGCGTCGTCCGTAAAAAAATTCAATTTTCGCTTTCCGTCACAATATAATTTACACGCACGAGGAATTTGTGGCATATCCATCCACTGCTAGATTATGGGTATATGTATAATGTATATATTGGCCATACGATGAAAATGGAAATGGGAAAACACTGTATTTGTCTGGCGCGTTTCTGTATAGAGATAAGAAACTGGAGTTTTTTTTTATTAAATACTGATTTACTATTTTTATTGTTTCATTTTAAAAGCGAATTCAACCATATATTTTGTTTTTGATTAAATGAGGGTTTGAGTGGTTTGACTAACCTACTTTATTCTAATAAACACCAACTGAACAACTTTAAGGTTAATTCATTTTCAATCAATAAAGCATCTGTAGAAGTGTAAAAAACTTATCAAATAAAATAAAGAAAAAATCCATTACTTTCTTAAACAAATTAAACACCTCTTTGAGATCGAAAAATAGCAATAACGCTTCCGAGGTCAGTTTTGTGATCTCATTTCTACGTTTTTAAAAAGACGTGTATTGTCACCGTCTTACAAACGTATAATAATTTAAATTTCATTTTGTAAATAGAGTGAATTGACCTGTAATCAAACTTAATGGAAAGAAAGTTGTCTGTGTTTTCTCGTAGGTTTTTTACGATGTTTAAGCTAGTTATGGGAATTTTTAAATTGTAATATCTTACATACCTATTTATAATATTAAGACTATTGTAATATGACGTATTAAAATCGTCGATGTCCTATTAAATGAATTGACTCACGTTGTCTACATTTAATATACAATAAAACAAAATTAATAGGTATACATAATTGGTTTTGTATATATATTTTTTATTTAATAGCCAATATAAAGTTATACACAGGCATAATAGGACCGTTTTAAATATACCTAATTCTCGATGTATATAATATGTTTATATACGCACGTATATACCTATGTACTGCCCTATTGTGAGGTAAAAAGCAAACAATAACATTTGGAACGTCGTAAAATAGTCAGTGAAACAGAAACTCAATGAGTGATAAAGAGTTTCGATAAGAATTCCCAACAGTTTGTTTTTGATTTTCGGCCACGACTCACTGCTTAAAAGCCTCAAAAATGGCGGTAGATGTGATGGCTGTGAAGTCGTGAAAGGATTTTCGATGCGATGTCGAAACAACGGCGGCGATTATTTACCCCTCTGTAATTTCCCGTGATTTTCACTATCTATATGTGTAAACGGTGAATACAGAAAGACGTCGTATATAACTACCCTCGTATATTATACGAACCACCCGAAACTGACAAGGGATGTCCGCCTCTAAAAGTCCGAATCTCGACGTACATTAAAAAAATTAAAAACTTTAAACAACCATATATTTCTAGATGATTAGTCGAAGCACACAATGTCATTATTCTTATATATATATAAACATCACAACAAACCTACGCGGTCGTCTCCGCGAGCATAACGAGGGACTATGCACGTCTTACAGCTGCAACGCACCGTTATTATAATATGTAATATAAACGACAAGAAGAGCGTAGATAGGTGCGTGGAAATGGGGGGGGCAAGGTTGTAAGATTTATTCGAAAAGAGTAAAGAAGAAAAACTACCTTATTTCCTGGAACAAAGGGAAAAGTTAACGCTACCGTCGTGTATAATAATTGGCCTTTCGGACTTGCGTTTTTCCTTCTTATGTTTATATATATATATATACAATTTTTTTATTTTATCCCTCGTTATTGTTATTGTAAATTTTAATTAAAAACGGCAATTAATTCTTGTTATACAAATTACCGGGTGGCCTGTTTAATTAAGAACTCGTGCCTGCGACAATTTTAAGTGAAATTAATGCGAGACCTATGTTTAGTGAACGGTGGCGGCGGAGGTAATGGCAACGGATGGGAAATATGAACTTTGTGTTTGAAGAATAAAAAAATGCAACACAAAGGCCTTCCTGTGTGACGACGGCGGTGGCGGCGATGACGACACCGGTGTAACACTGTTATTAATCGCGCGTCAGAATTAATGATCTGGTTCGGTTTGAAATTAATGAATCTCGAGTCTTAAAATGGATAGAAGGCACACATTAGTCGGTGCAGACGTTTCGTCAAAATTCCGCACTCCGGTAATTAGAAGTTCTATACTCGTGGTGCGCATGGTGTGACTCGGTATACGTAGGCATACTTTCTCAAATAAAGGACTAAACAAAAAAAAAAACTAGGAAACGAAACTATACGTCATATGCAGTAAACGTAAATACATAATGCAAAAGTTGTAAACGAGTAAATAGTTGAACGGGGCGGACTTATATATTATATGTATGTATATATACCGTGCGCAAATAATATACAGCTATAAGTCTGCAGTTTACCTAATAATATGTATTCATAATTAAAGTTAAAATCTAGTCTGAAGTGTAAATGTATTCCTATACGTTTTGTCCGCCTTATAGCTCACTAAGTGCACTTGAGTACTGCAAGTATTCGGATAGACTTGTGTACGCAATATAAACAAGTTGATTTCTTGAAATATTTAAACGACTACATTCTTTATTTTGAAGAAAAAAATTGACTTACTTGAAAATATTATTTGTACATAATCTGATATTTCATCTTTTTAATTTTTCTTCTCTAATTTTGAGTAGAAAATTAATTTTGCTCATTTATATTTTTCCAAAAATGTTTGTGACGACCGTGTGAAATTTTTCTAAAATTTCCATATATTATTATGCATAACAGAATCAATCGAAATAGAATATCGAAAAATTATCTCTTATATTGTAAAGGTTAGCTTATAAAGTTATAATGTTATACACACTGCAGTGCTATATATATATATATATTATATATCATGCAGACTCATTTTTCGATCGATATGCTCGTAGACTACGTGAAACTTTTTGAGCACTCCATCAGTCTCTCTATCCAAAAAAGAGTTTACAGAACATATACAATATTGAGTATAGGTACGCGTGTTTTTTATATTATCCGTTGACCGCAGAACTTGACACGTAATATATATATATATATATGTGCGTGTATACTTATACAAGTATACTTACTGGTCGTTTTCGGGAAATGTCCCGTACAGAATGATAAAATTTCATTTTGCTTACTTTTCACCGTCCACCATAATTATAGTCGAAAGCCGAAATGATTTAGCGACAGTTCACCACTCTATTCATCCAAGTTATTGTTATAAGTTATAACAAATATGATATGTTGATTCTTGATCGCTCTTGTAGCTATAGACGTTATAGTCATCACAATAAATTAAAGAAAGGCATTTACGGTTTATATGTTGATATTATTATAGGTAGATACATCTATTATACTAGTATTTGTATTACAACATTATTTTTGATTTTCTGAAATAAGCAAAGAAAATAATGTATCACCATTACAGGTACCTACATACATTATTATGTATATCACGTATGCAGTTTAGATACTCTGTTTATCACAATAAAAAATTAATAGTTATTATTATTTACTAATTTATAAAATAATATAAGACAATCATGTATTTTGATTTTAATGCCTTTAGCCTTGTACTATTACCATCGATTATAAAATAGAAAATATTATACAAATCTCTACCCTAAAATAAATTTTATTACTAATATTATATAGTGTATAATATTAAACAAATAGTATTATAAGATATTGAGATGTTCTATCTATTTTAGAATTACCTATTCATATATATTAATAATGAATATACTATATAGATTATGGATAAACTATTTTGTTTATATTTTAGTTGTTATTACGCTTTATATATCTGCAGGCTACGACCTACGCACAGTAAACAGATATCTATTTGTGGTTCCTCTTCTGTTAATGATGCATTAAAAATGTTTTCTTTTAAAAATGTATACATTAAAAAATAAAATTATTATTATTAATGAGAAAAGATAATTGTGATTTAAATAATAAACTCACTCTTGAAACCAACGCTCAATTTTAAATTTCAATCGCTATTCTTAATTTAAAAACTGAAATTTTAAAGTTAAAAAAAATAAAACATCATTAAGAGGGCCATAAGATAAGTACATGATAATAAAAAATCTTCATTTTATTTACAGTAAACATTTTGGTTGAAATATTTTCATAATGATTCGTTAATACATATTCTCAATTATCTCACATATTTATTTATTATTAGTCATTAAAGTTTATTTTGTATAAATATCATTATTAATTAATTTCGCAGACGTATCTTCTTTAAAAACGGTGCTTTATTATACAATGTTTTAAAATATATATAATTGTTTTCTAGGTATTTAGTTATTCAGAGATACAAACAATGCGAGTTTCTTGAAATGTTAAGGAAAGCACATTTCACAACACAAAAATAGATACCTATATTTTTTTTTGAAAGTTGAAAGTTTTCAAATAATAATAACCACAATAAAACGTACAGTGTAGAGTTGTATAAATTAAATATTATTCAGTCACAAAAAGTGTACTCATCATTCTTACTTAGAAAAAACAGGAAGAAAAATAAAATGTAAAAAGTTATATTTATTATAGCATTATTACAAGAAAAATCTAACACTCGCCCTATTATTCATAGGATAATTATTTGTTATATTTTTACATTAAATAGCATACCCGGGTTTTCGCCTAAGAATCAAAATCATCGTATAAATGCATGGACCATCCAAAAGTAATTTTCAAGGCAAATAATTAGCCTATAAATAACATGTATTAGTTATAATATTTTCTATTTGTTTTTGACTTTTGATTATTAAATGAGTTCATTATAAATAAAACTGTTGATATCAAAATGAACAAAAATCAAATTAAATCATAAGCTGTGATTATATACAATATACATATTATATAGATATACATATATCTCTATTTAAATGGAATATTGTCTATTATCTATATTTAAACTTCTTAAAACATAAAATTAAAAATATCCTCAATGGATTTTTAAGCATGTATTTTAAAATTTTAAATGAAAACTTATAGCTAAAATATCATTATAGCAATGACCCCGATGTATTGATCTAAATAATAAAAACAACACACTTTAATACAAAACTAAGACAGTTCATAAATATATTTATTAATTTTCTATGTACCTATACCTATACTATACCTATATAATAATATATGTATATTGATATCTCAAAAATCAATAAACAAGCATGATAAATAGGTACCTGTTAAAAGTTACTTAATCACATACTAGAATAGGGATACACGTATTCAATAACACATTTGTACATTATGTTTCTATAGTTTCTACAAATATTGTTATGACTTTATGAGTAAGAAAAACATATTTTTTTTTAATATCATATACTTCCAAATATTTCTAGTATTTTAATAATATTTTAACAATTTCCATAAATAACGTCAAGGAATTTACTATCTATTTTTAAACTTAAGTAAAATAGAATAAAATATCACGAGTTCCATATATTTATAAAAAAAAATTTTCTTAAGAATATAAAATTATAAATATTGATTGTGCCATTAAAATAAACTAAATATAATATCAAAGCTATAAAAAATCTATCACGAGTAGATTAAAACTAAGTGAAATAGCTTTTTTTAAATTTCATAGGTAATATTTACACCAGGTCCAGGTGTTCAATAAGTTTAGAAACTTTTAATTACTATATGCATATTTTAATACTTGCACAGAGCATATCATATAACACTTGTGTACATTTATAATGTAAAATATTTAATAACTTCATTAATTATATCATATTATTGTTTATCGGTTCCAATTAGTTTAATGACTATTTACAAACTTATTGAATACCCCATAGTTTGTACATCTATATTCTATATAGATGTAATGTTATAATATTGACCCGGAAAATTAGTGTTTGGCGTTAAATGGATCGATCACCCTTGCATTAAAAAGTTATGTTATCAGATAATAAGTTAAACAATTCAACATTATTATACCTTCATGTACAATAAAAGTTTAATATATAAAGTTTTAATGCCTTTTGAACGAATCTATTTTCTTTTAGATGTTAAATTCATTAATTTATATAATAAAACAGTTGTAAACATTTTATATTTTAATACAAGATGTATAGTAATCGTATATAATGTCTCATTTTAGTGTAGGATTTATAAAAGCCGTTCGATCAGAGTGTATACTCGATAAAATACTAAACATAATAATGACTGATGATTATGACCACTAAATACGATTATTAAACTATATGGTCGGAGGGTATAATTTAAGTTTATATTTGAAGTTTATATCGTCGTCAAATAGAGGAGTGGTTGGCATCGAGACTTGGAATAAGTTTATTGTATTACATTTATAGAACTTTCTTATATATTATGGTCTTTCAAAAAATTACATTCACACTCACTAACTTTAAAGACTATTGATAGTATGTGGCTCTTGAATTACTACTGGCCAAAATAAATATATATTTTTTTTTTTTATGGTCCTTAAAGTGTATAAAATTATAAAAAAAAAGAAGCTGTTTGCCGGTTACTCTTATTTATTATAATGGGACACAATTGGGTAAAGTTTTCACTGAACATTATTATGTTATAATGTTTAACTCTAACTAATCAATCAAAACATTTAAAATCGACTTTGATCAGAGCTTGAAAACGTAAGATTTAAAATTTTAAGTTTACCCGATCGATTTTATTTCATTCAATTTTCTCCATTGTTGATATGAGTTTTTCTAATTTTCACATGTGTAGGTACTATACCTACTCCGAATAAATGTTTGTCGAATTCTTTTGATTGACTGAATATTACTCTGTACATTTTTTTTAATTTCCACATTATTAAACGATTGTTTGTAAAAAAAATTAAAAAGCTTCATTGTAAAACCAATTATTCGTTATATGCTCATAACAAAAACCATCTATCGGCATAAAACATCTAGAAAAATAAAATCAAAATATAACTGAATGACTTTTGATCATTCAAATTGCTTATTGAACTCGTTTAACCTCTTTCACTCGTCGACTTTATATAGTAAAACGTCTATACGCGAGTAGAAACAAAATTTAAATATATGTTTACCGTATGTAAAACTACGTAATACCATTTAATATTTATTAACACGAATCACTTTTTTATGCACAGTTCCATAAACTTACATGTATTTTTATTAGTAGTCGATAAAATATAATGTCAATCATTGAATGTAAATTATGCATATTATTTACATGATTTGTGACAATGCAGCGATAGGAGAACAAATCAACAAAATATGTAAATATATTATTATTATTATTGTTATCGAAGATATGGAAACAATAAAATGTTCGTCATCTAAATGTCAGTAACATAATATATAACTACAAAAGCAGTAGTTAAATTTATGAGACTTTTACTATTCAAAAATCAGTTGTTACAATAATACTCGTAATTTTTAAAAGTCAAGAGGCAAATACAGCCTGTAATGTATTATTTAAAATTGTATTTTAAATGCAGTGTTAAATATTTGTTATTTCTTTATTTACAATCGTTTTTCTCTTATTTATTTATTATTCAAACTACAAATACGTATCCCAGTTATACAATTCGTTTATTTAAATAATATAACTATTAATTGTTCTTTATACAATTGTACATATATAATATTATACTATACGATGTACTGAAGTGAACACAAAATAAAATAGGTTTATATTTATTTATATATAAACATTTTATATTTTTTTATGTATATATATTTTCGCATTCCTTTAAAAATATTGTATGTACCAACTCAACACATGTACCAACAAAATCAATGATTTTTGAGCTTGGTCTATTATACTTAAAATCAATGTTACCACTAATACTATGAGCAATTTATTGTATGAAAACTAGTAAGTATAAAAATAATAGAACAGAAACAATGTGTTTAATGTTAGACACTTATTTTTATCCACTGAGATTTTATTATTATATTAAACTTTTATAATTTTCAACAATATATTATTTAAAATTTTGAGAGCAATAATAAATCAACGCATACAAAAATTGTCAACTTTATGGTAGTTTTTAGTTGTTTTCTTGGATAATACTGAGAAAACATTAAAATTATTTTTTCAATATAGGTACGAAAAATACTTGGTTAGTACTTAGAAGCTCGTTTACAATCACTGAAACTTTTAGAGCATTCCATCGCCTCTATCAACTCAAAAAAACGTTTAAAGAATAGTATAATAGTAATAATAATAATAAACAACAACACGAAAACGTATTAATTAGAATTTAAAAACAAAAACAAAATGTATTACCTAAGATAATATTAACTATTGTTAAGTATCCAATCATTGGTGTTTGATAAACTTTAAAGGAATTTGTTGCGTTATTAATAATTATTGAAGTCTTTTGTATGTTTATAAATTTTATTATGTTATTCTAGCACTAAAATATGAATTACAAACACCATTTATATAAGTTACGTAGGTAGTTAAGTTATGTAGGTACTTTAAACTTATATCGATAACCGAAAATCAATAACCAATTAATTAAATACTTGCTATTACAAAATGGATCGTACTTTTTAAAAAAAATATATAAATTATTATTATACACTTTTTTATCATTACAATATAGATATCATAATTCATAAGTATTAGATATTATTTTACAATTTTACTATCAAATAGTTGGCTAATTTTTGCACAAATATCATTATCATTTTAACTTAAAATGTTGAAAACAATTGTGACAATACATTTATACATATTTATATTTTTTTCCTGCTGTAAGAACAACTCATTAAAAGTATTTCATTAAATCGTGTATAAATTAAGTTTATTAACCAAGAAAAGGACATTTCATCAATTTAAGTGAAATAAAAAAATTCTGAAAAAGTCAACAATTTCAGAAAGAGTCAAAATATTAATAAAAAAGATTGTTTGCAAAAAAAAATGTTGTTCGTTTCTCTTAAAAGTATTTTCACCTTTTAGCTCCCAAAATTTTCAATTAAATAAAATTTATTACCAGATACCACTTTCAATGTTTAACTTTTAATCAAATTATATGATCAAAAACGTGATAAACTGATAAGAGATTATCAGACAAAAAAAAACAAATGACTGTAAAACATTTGTTTGTTATACGTTTTTCATTCTGCTTAGAATTTAAAATATACAGATATACTTAGCGTTATGTGTTATTAATTATTATTTATTTTTATGACTTGTTTTAATTTTCGTGTACATTTTTTATTTTTTTTCGAAATTTATTAAAATAAAATCTATAACCAATAGTCTGTATTCTGTGTACAAATGTATTATGTAATACAGTCTAGATAACTTGATTTTTTTTTTAGAGAATTCCTGCCTATATACTCAATGCAATATTTTTTAACTTGAAAAATTCATAAATTGAATTAATTTTTTAATCCCTTGAAATTCGAGTACTTAAGATTCAACTAGATTTAACTTCACTCAAATCTCTAATACTCATTTAAAAGGTATTCAAATCCAATCAATCATTTTTTCATCAATCTAATTTTATTTTATTTCAAAAATATTTATAACACCTTATTGTACAGATTGTACAAAATTGAAAATATAATTATTTAGATTAACTTATTTTAATAATTTCTTTACAAACGTTATAATATAATGAAGTGCACAAATTTGAAGACTTTTTAACTATTTATTTCAAGTCACCAACGTCTAACAGAGATGATATTATGTCGAGTTTCATATCTTTCACACATTATTTTCAGCACAATTTAAAAGTTATTTAGATTCAAATACTTTAGTTATCCATTATAAATAGTCAGTTTTTTTTTAATTTCTTAATAAAAGCTACTAATTAGTTTGCAATATTTTCATATTGAAAATTTGCATGGTTTTTTTTTTGTTTAAATCGTATAGTAAATTGATAGTTTAGTTAAAATACAAAATACAAATAATTTTCATTGTGCATCTTAACCGGATTTTTAAATAAAAATTAACTTAATCACCATTACTAAGCTATTAGTAACATTAACCTGAATAATAAATTCTACCTCGTGATTCTAAATTTTAAATTTCATAAGTTAAATTCGACCATAAATTTTTAACTGAAATTTAATTTAATATATATTGTTTTTTACAAAATTATAGAATTTAAATAGTTGTATATATATTATAAACTACTTTTATTTATATATAATATATATTGTTATTCCAAAATAAATTTAAATCTTTCAAATTAAACGTGTAGCATAATGTTATATAATATAAATATAGATTTGTTTCATTTAAATTTGTTTTAATTTTTTTTTAATTCTTAAAAACACCATTCTTAAGAATCGAAAAATTAACAATTTGAAACCTATATTAAATACTATTATTATTATCATTATTCATTAGGTATTAATAAAATATAATTAAATGTTGACTATATTTACAAACTCTGCTCCATTTTACCATAACAGCACATTTATAAAAGCGTATTATTATACACATAAGTGATAAAAATACAAACATTTATCAGTGATTTGTTATTAAGAAAATAAAATTGTTTTAGATTTCGAGTGGAGCAAGGAATATTTTGGTTAAATTTTCATTTAAATGCCTTCAGATTGAATAGTGTAATTGAAAATGAAAAAGTTATCATACAACTTCAATAACTATAATTACATTAACAAATTTAAATTAAGACAATTTAGTCGTTAAGAAAAATTCTTAAAATTCGTCTTTTTAGTCGTTGTTGAATATGTATTCTTATCGTTCACAATACGTCAGACTTTTATTTAATTTTATGCTTTACAATGGTTGCCCATCAAAATAACGTTAAATATAGAATACATATTAAATAAATAAATCTTATTATCTACAGACATTAATTTTAAGATATAAATTAATATACCATAAAGAATTAGATTTAAACAGGGTTGAAGAATTTTCATCAATAATATAGCACATAGAATCGCCGAAAAGTTTTAATATTATAATTTTAAATAACTAAATTATAATATTTTTGTATTTACTTATTTTGTATTTAAAGTTTAATAACTTATAAAAATAAATCGTGTATATAGTTTTTAGAAATGCATTAAATATATGTTTTTATACATTAGATATATTATTATATATATATATATATGTATAATATTTAAATATAATATGGTATATTGGCTCACATTCAATTAAAATAATTCTATCATTATTCTTCGTAATTCCCTAAAATCTATTGAAATCACCTCTTCGTAGCACCATTTGAGTTAATTATGCGATCCATTATATAAGGAGTTTAAAAAGCTTTTTTTTCTAAAAATAAAATACATATAATTGTAAAACCAATATCTTTATCTATAGAAAATCTAAAACTATAAGATACTATAGAGTTATTATGTCATTACGGTCAGCAGCTAAATAGTTTAAAAAGAATAACATAGGTAGATTTTAAATAACTACAGTTAAAATTTAAAAAATAAAGAAATAAAAATATAAACCATTATTTTTTTAAGATCTTAAGTTTATATAGTTTAATTGAATTAAATTTCATATATAAATCAAATTACTTAAAATAATATGTACTTAATGAATTAAAACGTTATGTATAACGTTACCATAAAACTATTAAAAATGTAATATTAAATTAATTTATGTAGTAGGTATAGCCGTAAAGGTATATGTATAGTATAGGCCAATATAAAAATAAAATATTATTAAATCAAAGCTTATTATTTTTCACGTACCTATATTTATTAAACCAATAACTTACCTATCACTTAGTAGTACACGTATGTCATATACGTTACTTTAATTATCGGCACAACTACACATAAGTCGGTCATTCTATAATTATGTGATTTGATTTTTACAAGCATTTTAAAACGTAATATTAACTTCCCTTTTATTGATTTCAAATGCAAATTCTAATTTAATGGCATATAGATAATAATAAAAATTTACATGCTAAACACATTTTATACTACAAATATAAGAAATCTACAATTCAAGCATGATATAAAAGGCTAAACACATAATTACAAATTTAATAAGCAATAACCTACAAACTACTACACTGAAAAAAACATAATATTATGATAATATTCTTAACATTAAAATACATTTATTAAATTGGATGAGGATGTTTCATTTTATACTTTATTAGGTACCTGTGTTATTTTATGAGCTTTTAAATTAAAAATGTTATTAATATTACATGAATCAAATTTAATTTTGATGAAATTAATTATAATAATACAGTAAGAATATACATTATATGGGCAAATATAATTAATAATTATTTGGTACTTTACCATTAAACCCATTAAATCGTGAGTAGAGTTAAAATATTATTATTATTATTATTATACAGTTTAGTCGTTGAGGTTTACCATGAGAAGAAAAGAATATAATTTTGTCACGCGGTAGAATGATCGTATTGAATAAGGGGAGCTAAAAAAAGGTGGTTGACGAGACGAGATGTAAAGGGCCAATATAACAACAAGGGGATAGGATTAATTAAAAAGGAAAAGTTGACCCTAAGACGAGATATTTAATATAAAAGTTGATGATGAAGAATGACAATAATGTAATTAAACCTACTATATATGTTCTGATTTTATAACCATAATAATTATTTTACGTAACATTTTGAAGTTTAATTAGTACGCAGCTCAAAACTCTTAAAAAAATAAAAAATCCATAAGACCATCTTCAGCTGTAAATTAAATTTTTTTGATTCGTTTTATTTTTTTAAATCGTATTAGTTATTACTGTATAATTAATAGTAATCATATAACGAAAAGTACTCGTTGCAGATTTACATAAATACATAATTATAACCTACGCAATGAATCACGTCTATTGTTAGCTTATAATTTAATGGTTTATTTTATGTACTTTAAAACCGTTTGTAAAGAATATTAATTTTATAACTAAGACATTCTTTTAATTGAAAGGGAAGCTTAAAATTGCCCGTGGACATTTTTTTCTACTATTCTGAGAATAAAACTACTTAGTACTTAATACGAATTAAAATTAAAGCATCTTTTTACAAATTGTGTACATATTTTACTGGTTTACTATTTATTATACTATACTGAGCAAAGTAACCTACGTATATTTTATAATATTAAACCATTGAAATATTTTATCCTGTTAACAAAAAAAAAAATCTTTACCTACCCATAACTTAATATATTCGTTGAATATCATTACTGAATTTATTTGTTATTTATATGACAACCACTACGGTTGTCAAGGCATTGACAAATATTTATCAATCAATTATTTTATTATTACATTCAATAATTCTATAGAATATCTGAATGTAATATCATACATTAATATATTAATTATATAATAACATATTATATAATAAGATCGGACGACAAGACTATGAATTACAAATGCGCGTAAAAGCTAGTCGATTACTGCTAAAAAACCGATAAATATTATATGAATATGACGATACCTATAATATAACCCATAAGTATTGCACGTCTCAAGTGAGCAAATTGTTACGGCCCAAAAAGTCACAGTTAAGTGTATAGCTAGTCAAAATTGATAGTCTCACTAGTCACAGCCAAAACTCACAATACACGCCTACGCCAAGCATAACAGTTAAAATTTGAAAAGTTAATTTAAGGGGGTTAAAACTACTGGATAAGTGGAGGGAAATAAGAACTTGAAACTTACTATCATAATAATATATAAACGGTCCGAAAAAAGAAACATGAGGTTTTTTTATTTTTCAAAATTTACATTGTTTGACATAAGTCAAAGACCCTTGACGTACAAGAGACTACATCGTATTAAAGGTTATGCGAATGGCATGCGCGTTATGTACGATGATAATTCACAGAATACACACGAAACACGCCGTGAAACGAACGTTAAAGGACGTTTCGAGAAAGGCGCGGTAATCAACGGATATCATCGTCCGGTGACCGAACGACCGACAGACACTCAAAACGCCGTGTATATTATACCGGACGTGGCGGTGCGACGGCGGCGGAAGCGATGGACGAAGGATGTACTGGTAAACTGGTAATTTCGGTGAAAAGCCACCGGTGTGCGCGCGTTTGGCGGCCGCGTGCTGCGGCGGCAGCGGCGGCGGCGGTAATTCGATTGCCGTCTGAGGCCGCCTTGCATTATACATTTTCCATAAATTAATGGAACGACCAGCTGCGAGAGAGATCTATTGCCAATCCAATTAAATTGCGCTCTTTCTGCACACACCGCGCGCTCGCCGTTCCACCCGCCACCCATCCACTTCATTTATATATACATATATCCTTTCCCGGCCCATTATATCCTTCTCCGACTGCCCTAAACCTTCCGCTCCACCCTTACCTATACATATATAGTTTTCTCGTTTGCCCAAACCGTCCACGACCACCACCGCCGAACCAATCAACATATAGATTTCTCTTCCACTGCGCGTTTTCCCTTGCAGTATATATATTATTATACACACACACACACACA
>VUJU01000821.1:0-33948 GCA_009835225.1 Aphis craccivora
CTAGGAAATCAATTGCCCCTACAACTGTTTTCAACAGTGATATATCAAATACGAGTGTAGCACTTGAAGAAAATCAACAAGAAGATAATGGTACATTGGATACAAATGTAACATTTGAAGAAAATCAACAAGAAATGTATTCTAGAAAATCAATTGCGTCTATATCTCTTTTTTACCAAACTCAGTCTCTTGATACTGAAAATTTATCAGACACATCTGGAATAATCAAAGAAAATAATCAAAATAAATATTCTAGAAAATCAGTTGCTCCTATATCTGTTTTTAATGAGGATGTATTGAATAAATCTGAAATACTTGAAAAAACCCAGCAAAAAAATTGTTCTCTACAATCAATTGCCATGTCTATTTTAAACCAAAATCAATCTCTAGGAAATGCAGATGTACCAAATATATCTGTTTATAATCCAACCAAGTTGACTGAAAAATGTGACGTATCTGAGTATAATCCTATTTGGTCTGCTGAAAAGGAAAATACATCTGTATATAATTCAACCCAGTCTGCAGAAAAAGAAGAACTATCTTTATATAACTCAACTCAGTTAACTGAGAAAGAAGATACATCTGCCATAATTGAAGAATGCCAACTAAAAAGATATTCTAGAAAATCGATTGGTCCCACATCTTTAGCATTTACTCATAATGAAACTCTAGATGATAGTATGTCAAATAATTCATTTACCACTGAAGAAAGCAATGAACAAAAATCTGATAAGGCACCGGTTTACGTGGTTCCAGTATCTGTTAATAATCAATCTATTGTACAATCAGATATACTTATTAATAACGAAGAAAATGTAATTCCAAAAAGCAAACACCAAACTGAATTACTTAATATGATAAGTGATGATAATCTTAATTCACCCTTTAGGAAAAAACCAAAGAAATCAATAAATCTAACACATTTAACAAAATCAACTGTTGAAGATCAATATATTAAAAATGAAGTGGAAATTACTGATGATAATTTTTCAGAGAATTTTGAAAATGTTAGTAAAATGGATATATCAATTGAACATGAATTTAAAAATGACAGTATAATACACGATTCTCCTGAAATTTTAGTTGTTTCAGATGAAGGTAAAATAATTAATACACATATTGTACATGACCATTTGTGTGAAAAAAATAAAGAAAACATTGTCATGGAACTTGACGAATTGGGGACCAATAAAACAAATGAAGAAAACAATAAAATAAACTCTATAAAAGTAACAGACAATATTAGAGAGACCAGTTATATTTTAAACTCAAATTATTCTCCCAGTTGTATTCAAGATAAATCTACAAAATCTATTGGTGTTAAAGATATATCTACTATTTTAACGGACGAAACACTTCAAAACAATGAAAAATCATGTTCGGTAAATCGAAAAAGAAGTTACAGTAATAGAGATTGTGCACCTTTATCTTGTTCATCATTTATGTCTAAACCTAATATTCACCATAATATGGGTGAAGATTTCATCACGGATGATTTTATTGAACAAAGTCCTATTAAAAATGATGTTCCCAACAAAAGCTTAACTAATGAACAATTAGTAATAGGAAATGAGTTTCAAGAAAGTATGATTAAAAATGAGTCCATAAAAGAAAATTTGTGTAATGAAGTTTTAGAATTTTTAACAAGGTGGAATGACCAATTTATTGAAAATAAATTAGTTCTTGATAAGTGTACAAACAAACAATGGGTTTTTAATGCATTAGACAGTAATGTAATTTTAACAATAACATATTCAAATATTTCTAACAATAATTCATTTCTTAAAGTGGAAGATATATCATTTACCTCAACTACCGTTTCAAAAAATGAAATAATACAATTTGGAATAAATTGGATCTTATCAAAATACAATCCAAAGGTATACAAACAAATATGTTTTACTTCAAGAGATGTAGAACTATTATTAAAATCTCTGTTAGAGGATGTTGACTATATTAGTAAAGTAATGAACAATATGTCTTATGTACGCGATATATATTGTGTCTCATTTAAAGATAATAAAGCTCAATTTGTATTACATAACATGAAATGTCCATTGATGGTTCGTATTGAGATATTATTGTCGAATATTCATAAGTTTTCTATTAAAGATCTGTCAGTCGATTGTTTGTTTGGCAATTTTGATATAAAATTGTTGGAAGAAATAATGGAAGATATAACGAAAGATTATAATGTTCTGCAGTCTTTAGTTGAAAAATTAATAAAACTCTACAAGTACAAAATTAATTGACTGGTCTACAAGTTTTACAAATATTAAGTATAATTTAATGTATTTGAATAAAAATAACGATAACATTTTAACATCTTGTGTGTTAATGTTTTAAATTAGTATATATGTATATAACACATCTATGTATTTTATTTATATTTTTTTGTTGAGTAACACATGTAAATGTCTTATAAATACTGAATTAAAATATATACTTAGTAAAATAAATTACTAAGTGTGTTTTTTTTCGATACTAACAAAACATAAAAAAAAAAAAAAAAAAAAATGTTACCACAGTTATGAGTTTTTAAATGAATTGTATTTATAATATTTATATGTAGAACTAAAGTACTGCTTATCTTTTAAACTGACAAAGTATGTTTTTTAAAATGTTAAAATTTGATTTATACTTTACTTAATATTTGTATAATGCATTTATATATTTTAAGTATTTTTAAATAAGTACCTACTAAATTGTATTAATGATTTTTTAAAGTTGATGAATAAATTATGTTTACTTAATTAATTGATTTTATAATATTATATTTTTGCTCATTTTTTAATTTAAATTTATTAAATAAGTACCTTATCTGAAATTTATTTTATGTTGTATTAAATTGATATGAACTTTTCCCACCACTGTGTTATTCAATCTTCAATTGACTTTTGAGTCCTTGAAAATAAAATGAACTATTATTATGTATACTTTATGAAGACTTACTTTATAATATTTTGTATAACTTCTGGTAAATAGTGTTAAGAGATTACATTAATTAATGTACTTACCATGAGATAATAAATTTAAAACAAGACAAGTGTATTTTAATCTATATTTATCGTTGATTTACTTGTGATGTTTTTAAAATTTAGATGAAATGATTACATATTGTATTCTAATTTACTAAAATAATTTATTTATTTTAATGACTTAAGATTATATAAGTATAATATTGTTTTATGTCATTAATATTAATAAAATATCTATTGTTATATTTTGCATTTCTAATAATTATTATTAATAGTAATTACCTATTACTTTTTGTTAAACGTTTATAAAATATAGATTCCTAATATAGTTTGTAATACTGAACACGTTTTATACTGTTTGTGGTATGAAGAAAAAAAAATTACATACTACTCAACAGTTTATTTACATCGCATGTACAAAAAAATATACGATACAATACACAAAATCGGAACTGTTTGATCATAATAATATAAGTATTTAATTTTAAATTCTATAAGTAATTGAAAAAAAAAACAAAATAGTACATGTAACAAACTTTGTTATTTTAAGTTTGCACCATCAATTTATACGATTTATAATAAAATTATATTATAACGTATAATCTCTTAAATGGGTTTTTAGAAAACATAGGTACATATTTCAATATACACATACATATATAATGTATATATATATATATATACATACATACATTTATATATATAATATATTTATATAGGTATATAAATTAATATGTAGATATAATTTAGAATAATATAATATGCTAGGTATTACAAGTAAAATAAAACTATTTGTGCTGATTTTGTTCAACTAATAAACATAGCATAAAAATCGAAAAATTAACGATCATAATAAGTAGGTAGTATGAACATAATGTAATGAATACAAGAGTTAATACAATAGGATACAATTATTATTATACAAATATAAATAAAATATCGTAATAGGTGAGTATATTATTAATATATTATATACCTACTATTGGATTACTCACTTGAAAATAAAAATTACTAGATCGTTACATAATAATAATATATTTATCTTGTAAGGTAGTTGGCAGCGATATTACTTTCCGTACAGTTTATGGAAAAGTGTATAATAGTTTAAGTTTTTTTTTTTTAATTTTTATATTCTATAGATCTTGGGCTGAGTTTGGCGTTGACTCAGAAATCAACACTTTGTCATAATTTATTTATTACATTTTATTTGTTTTTTTTTTTATCAATCAGAATCCTACTGTGCAGCGGGAGAGCGAACATTGAGTAATTGCAGGTCAATGGTGTGTAGCTATTATAGTAAGTCGATAGAAATGTCAAAAAATGATAAGTGGATGCGAAACATTACGCTGTTTCCAACTCTTTTCAAATTAAAAAAAATATAATATACCTATACTAAATCGGTAGTAATGCCTTCTACGTATAATAATATTTAGAAAAAATTTTTATTAACTTAATTTGGCCTAAGCACATTAAGGCACATTTAACTTTTATGGGTTTTAAAATATACTTTTTACACAACAAATAAATGAAATTTAAATGCATAAATAAATTATAATAACACTTGTTTTAATAATAACAAATTGAAATGTAAAAGTTAAAGATAACTCAAGGCACTTCTAAAAAAGTAAAAAAAAAAAAAAAAAAATTAATGGAAATTGTAAACAATAACAGGGGTAGGTATAAATTTAAGTATATAAATATTATATAGTTATATAACATAATGTCACAACATATAGCTATATAATATAAATATTTGATTTCAATATTTTATTATTTATTTAATTTTTTTTTTTAAGAAAACGTGAAATATCATAAAGCTTATAGTTCCTAACGTAAGTATGTTACTCAAAATTTAACACTTAACGCTCATTGAATATATTTAAAAATTATTTTAGTATTATATAATAAACTATAATAATTTAATAGCAATATATATATTATAATATTTAAGTTATAATTACGGATTTGGTCCTGATTCAAAATGTCCCCTTTTGTTTTCGTGAACCCTTATAAAAACTTGCAAATATTGTAAAATCACTTATCGGATTGCCAGCGAGTCATTGAGATTTATTAGAAAATAATACCATCTATGCTCAAACCTATTAAACACTATGATATGTATTTCGTTGAAATTTTAAATACAGTGATTCAAATTAATTTGAACTTCATATTAAATTATAGTCAATGTAAGTATTTCATTAAACAACGTGATGTATATATGAGTAGGTATAATGTATATACCTACTATGCAATTTCTGTGAGCTAGTTTTATTTTCACTTACCTAATTATAACGGAACGCTATTGAACGAATAATAATAATAATAAAAAAAGAAATAAACAAACGGGCAACGAAAAAAAAAGATATAAACTATAATTTAAATTTCATTTGAAACTTACGATCTAGAACAATATTATTTAAAAATAAAATTTACATAAATCATGGGATTTGGTGCACGTCCCTTAAACTTTATATTTTTTTTAATGTGTATAAAATGTTTGCAATGTATTCGTTCATTCAAGATAGTTATCGCTTGGACACCATATATATATATTTAATTATGTATAGTCAAATTAAATTTTATTTATTCAAATTGTTAATTCTTAAATCATTAAGAAGCTCTACCGAATATATTATTATATATTTTATGAGTGATTATTAATTATTAATTTATATTAATATTATTTAGTATTGTTATAAAGATTTTATTGGTTATTTAGAATCGATTTTCGTAGAAAAATATAATAATGTACGTTACGCGCAATCATCCTAAAGCGATAAAATACCTACCTATAAAGACATTTTAATAATATAATTACATTTTAATATTTAATTTTATAAATTTATAAATTTTAACAATATTAAAAAAAAATCAAAATCAAAATAAAAGCCATTTCGGCGTATACAATTCTACATATCTCGTTGAACGTGACCTATGCGAAATTTTAAAATCCACTTGTATATATTCTGAGCAATTCTTACTAATTTCTAGTAGAAATAACAAAGTATTTTTTTTTGTGTTTAAACATTAATTAATTCTACTTAAGTATTTTAACAATAATAATATATATTATAATTATAATATTATTATATTAACGTAGACATAAGTTGTACGTAGACGATTTTATATCGTATTTCCAGTCGTTTGGCTGATTTCAAAACGAACGCTGACACATGTTTGTTCCTAAAAATATACAAACACGTATTAAATTATTATTTTTTGAACGTCGTAACGACAATAATTTGCATTTTAGGTATAGATAGATTAGGAATATAGTAGCCTTACTAACTTCTATATGTCATGCTATAATAACGATCATATCTACTTATTTATTATTCTACCACATTAATTATTATTTAGATGTATACATTTATTGTAATTAGGTATAGTAATGTGTATTGTAGCCTACTAAATTTGTCATATTTTAACTGGTCATCGCACTATTTTTTAAGTAGATTTTTCACATTTTTGCATTTTTTTTTTTTAATATTCATAAAATAACAAGAATGAATAATAGTAGGTACTTACCTATTATTTAAAATATATTTTTACAAAAAAGAATCAATTTCTTACAGTTTTTTTTTTTTTTTAATAATTTTTTGAAATACAGTAAACTAAATTTTTAATTTCTTAATATTGAAAAAATGTTTTTCTAATAATGTTTGTATTCGTTTAATGATGTTGGCTGACGCATTTTTATTTTTAGCCAATTTGCCTCACATAAAAACTTTTTTATGTTTCACGGAATATTTAGATTTTGATAATTTATTTTTATATATAAAAGATATATAAAATATGAAGGCATTATGTGGGTTGGATACTTAGATTGGATTCTGACTTTAAAAACTCTACTTTCAAAAGTAAGTTGTAAAATACATCTATATATTACATTTTTTTTCTTCAGTATTTGTAAATGTACTTTTCTGGCATTATTTAAAGTTAATACAAAAATCAAAGTCTACTACTCTAATATGATCTGAACAAAGTTTCAAATAAAAATGAAATAAAATAATGATCGAAATTCGACAACTCTACGATGCGTAATCGTTTTTCTTGTAATACCATTTTCGATTGTTGAACGGTTGTTTTATTTTTCCAAACAGCTTATTGTTTGGTCGCCGCGCCGCGTAACTAAAAATTACCCGAATTTACGTCCCTCGATAAATAGGTCACTCCGATAGCATTTCGATGGTATTTGAAGTCACAACGAGTGTAACGCTGTAGGGTTTTGTTATATTGTATTTATATAATGTGTAGTGTAATAAAACTTAAAAACTAACTTTAAATTGAATAAAAACATTTTATTTTCGTAATTTATTTTTTTTTTAATTTGTATAACTCCTGTTAAGTATTTTTTTTTTTACAATAAGCACAATACGAAAAAAAACATCTAGAAAATACAAAAATTAACGTCGTTAGGTGAATATCCATTATCTGTGTACCTACTGTACCTTATAAATTATAGCTTTATGCGCTGCTCTGCATATAATTGTGGTTATTAATTTTTTATAGACGTTGTCCATGAAATCACGCGATGATGCGACGAAAAATGAAAAACGAGAACATGTTGTTAATCTGCACTGGTTGAGCGGGCGCAGCTCTGGAGCAAACGTCGGGAAAATCGTATTTTAGATTAAGCTGAATTTTGGCGGGTGTAACAGAAAACCGTGTGATAAACACAATTTTCTATATACTGTGCGCGGAACAACGTAAAAATATATTTCGGGTAAGCGGTATTATATTATATAATGGTGTGCGTATGACTACAACGTTCGAAGATTGAGATAAATAGAGTTTGGTCGTATGCCAGAGGAAAAGTTTATGATTTGGCCATAATACATGCAGCGTACGTGACGCGATTGTATGCGAAAACCGAGAAAAATGGCGGTGGTGGTGCGTCGCTGTTGAAAATTATTAGTGCGGTACAGTGAGTTTAACATAACTATACGTTTTTTATTTGTATTTTATTTTTCGTCCTCATTTATTACACTGTCCTATTTTCGATTATTCTCGGGTATACACTCGAATGGAAAGCGGCGTGGAACGCCTGTAAGTTCCCCGCACAGTGTCATAATATGTAGGTAAATATACATAATAAAATGTAGGTATATATATATGCGCATATAATCGTATCCATTCAAACAGATTGTACTTCCGTCTTTATTGCCGTCGGATTATAATGTTATTTCCATATTTTAAATCAAATAATAAACGAAATGAATACGAGATGGGCAATATGCACTTAATATGTTTATTACAGTTATTACACTGCTTACGCGATCACCGCGATTCCCGCTCAGCCACGCAATGGGTAATTATTATTTATTAGTTTATTACGCTCCTTCTTTAGAAATGAATAGGTAGTCACTTTACGCGTACATCTGGAAATCTGGTAAACAAAGGGTACACATTACATACACATAGGTTAGGTTATAGGTTACCTATGTGTTATTATATTATATACACACTGTATACGGATATGCAAAATGATATAATTTTGAACTTTAGTCAAAGAAAAAACGTAAACCTGTTCGTCTAGTTTAGTTGTTTTTTCCAAATACCTTATTGTAATTTCCTATAAACGCTTTTCGGATCTGTGGTAAGCTATCTACTCCAAATTATTGTGTTCAGATACAAAATATGTTGCAGATATAGAATTCTATTATTTCTTTAATGTAATATAGGTACGAAGACTTTAAACCTTTTTTCGAGCTATTCCATTTTTATTTTTTATTTACAAACGAATAGAAATACTGCAGGCTCAAGTTGTTATTTGGACTGCTGTTAGACATCCCTTCTTATGCATACGGTTATACCCCGCCCATCCCTTAATAACCAACGTTTTTAGGGTCGGAGTGGAGTGAATACCGTTCGACCGTATAATAATAATAATAATAATATAGGTACACCTAATTAAAAAGCAAACAAGACCGTGCATCTACCTTCGTTTAAAATAGGATGGGTTGAAAAAAGAAAAATTAATTAATAATTAAAAATAGAATTTTACCTTGTTATGCGCGCTCGGTGAGATACACAAAAGACCGTTTTTTGTGTTCTAACGTTTTGAAAGAAACCATTATATGATAAAAAATGAGATAGAGGGAATTCCGCCGAGTTTCCTGGCAGGTGTAAGTACAACGGTGGATGATTTAATTATTCGAAATAAGTATCTTATTATATATTTACATGAAGTTGTAGTATTCAACGTGTAGTGGCATAGATATACGCAGTGTGATATTATTAAAGTGTATATAACATAATAGCGGTTTCAAAACTATATTTTACCTACTGTGTTTTGTTAGTTGTTTATGTAGTTATAATATTATAATTCTGTGCACAAATATGAATAATCAAAAATTAAGTAGCACGACGTGACATTTACGAACAAACCATTCAGGTATATCTTTGGTAATAACCAGTAAAAAAAAATAAAATAAATGAATAAAAATAAAATACGTTTGATTTAACACGATTCATCCGTATTTTAAGGTCAGCAAAATTGAACGGTTTTAATTAACATCACCACACAGATACGTTTGTCGATAAACGACAATAATGTTTAATTTGATTTTAAATACGTTATTCTATATACTATGGTCGACCTGCAGCCACATTGCTACTGCAGTTGGTTTCTACATGTATAGTATCGGAATCGCATTTATCCATATGAATAATGGGAAACTGCTGTCATGTTTAAAAGCACTGCACCACCCTGTCTAGGTATGTATACATATATATAATTTAATGGATTTAGCGATGGACTGAAATTAATTACGAACGCTTTGCAGCTGCGTTATTAAATTCGAACGATTCCGAATAAAAACCATTTTATACCCACTGTTGCAGAACACTCGCATAGTTTTCCGCAAAGAGTGCAAAGACGCGCGACGCGTATTCGGTTGTTCACAACTTTCGCCTACGTACGTATTAAAATTATTGATTTTAAGACTCGGTATTTTTCTCTCTCTCCGAGTGAAACAAATTCCGCGTATCCACAGTAAAATACTAGGAGTTATTTTATTTTTATTTATTTATTTATTTTTTGAAGTAGAAAGGTACGCCGCGGTAGGTATACAAGGTACCCTATATACCATTATAATAAAACGTGGAGGTATCAACGAAGATAACAAAAGCTAAGGTCGATAACGAAAACCGTCTTACTTTACGATACAGTGGGGTGAGATTAAACACTAGGCGGCGACGGTAATCGATAACTTACCTTTGATAAAGGCATCGTAGTACTGTGGTAGACAGTAAAAGTAAATAATCTGCGTGTATAATAATATATAGGCAACGAGGTTGGGGAATTATAGTATGATGCCAACGTAAATTCAGATTTTTTTACCTTCTCTCCGTTATGTTCTACCCCAAAATATAATTCACGGCCGTGAGTGCCTATCGTAAACTAATATTGTCAAATGTATTCAGGAGCTTTATAAATAAAATGTTATTTTTTAAACTGTCTTCTATGGCTAATTTTCTAGAAGCTTCGCTATAAGGTTTTATTATTTTACACTGAATTTAAACATATACCATTGTTTTTATAAAATATACCTAATATATTATCGATGAACTCCAAAATAATGTAAGTACAACAAAAATGTATCTACAATTTTAAAAACTATAATCAACAACAAAAGTAGGTTAGGTACTTTCTATTTTAAGGTATCAAACAAAATTTACGAATAGCTTTTACACGGGAAACTATATACGTTGGTATAGGTTAGAGTATACTTCTACATAAACTTAACGCCGCCAACGTAAAGGGCTTTTTGTTATTGGTAATATTCCCAAAAACCTTGGATTTTTTAAACGATTAAAACGTAAAACGATATCGGGCTACAGTATAAAACGTCTAAAAGTGGGTAGCGATAAAATTTAGGTATTTTTACATGGGTTGTATTCGTACTATATTAATATAAATAATAATTAAACTAACTAAAAACACGTCGTTTACAATGCGGTGTATCGTGTACATCGCCGGCGGTCGAACGCTATTATCGGGAAACTCCTCGTGCAGAACATAACGAGCGTTTGATAAAATTAAGTTTTTGTGGCCTGACTTGCGTTTTCCTCCGCGGCGTTTTTCCGTCAACGTCAAGTCCCCCTCCCCTACACGATTTAAAACAAAGTAAAATTTAAGAGCTTTGCGATTGTATACGTTTTAGGCGTTTGTCCGCTCCCCAAAACTCGCAAGCTCGCCGGCGATTCCCGGCTCTCGTATCCGTCGTGCACGGCTTGAACGTTTAGAACGACGACAAATTTCGAATTCGACGGAAGATGGACACTCGTTTTTCGTTCAATGTCACGCGACTGACGACCACGCGATTACGCGTGCCCATGTTTAGTATTTTTTTCTTATGTCGCGACACTGCGATAATAATATTTGTGAAAACGTTTAATATTACAGAAAAACTTCTGTGGTGAGGTAGATTTATATTAAATTTTTTGAATCGGAACTATTGACAATTTCCGTTCTAAGGAGGATTCCGTCTTGTAGAGAGTGTCCATTATAGAGAGGTTTTACTGTATAATATTGTGTATTATCATTATTATAAAAAAACGTGTAATAATTACCTATGGGCGGCGGTCGGGCGTGGGCTCAGCTGGATGGCTGGATGGGCTCGGGCACCAAATGCGGCGTCCGGCTGCTGATGGGCGGCAATATGGGACTGGTGGGCCAGTGGTAATGGGACGCGCCGCCTGCACCGGTCGGCGGCACGCTGCGCGAGTGCGACATGACCGTCGACCCGTTGCTCATGGCCAACATCATTCCGCCGCCCGAGGCTCCCGAAGACGACGGGAACATCAGCGGATTGCCGCCGCCGACGCCGCTGGTCATGCTGCCCGCCGGCGACGAGACGGACGGCTGCATCAGGCCGCCGGTGGCCACCGCGGCCGCCGATTCCGGGTGCAGGAAGTTGCGCCTGGACTCCGTCGTCGACGACGGATTGCCGGCGTTCTGGTTCGACGGCTGGTTCTGCTGGTTCTGCGCTATGCACCGGGTCAGGATCTCCGGCAACAGCTCCAGCTGCGGCACACAGACACGAGTCACGTGATTAATGTGATCCCGCCAAGAACGACACACTCTCGACGGACCGGTCAAATACGCATTTCACACTTTCTGACATGCACCCTCTCCTGTTTTTAATGTAGTGTGACGTTTACGAAAAACCGTTCCAACATTAGCCGACCGACACTGTTGAAGTCGGAAGAAATCGGAGAAATGTGGAAAAAAACTTTTGAATGCCGACAGATCTTTCGACCGAAATGTGTCGTGAAATCTTTATTTGCATACGAAAAAAGTTCAGTTGAAACATTCCTACGACGAAATTTTGTATACTTCTTTATAATTTTTATATGTGTATAAATTTAGGTTTTTAAAATTAAACGATCATATTATTATTGTCGCTCTTGTACGTTTTTTATACTTCATTTTTTTTTACTTAGTGTCTTTTTTAAAAGTTTTTCTTTATTGAACGACAGCCAAGCATTTTTAATTTTATATTTTAAATTAGGATATTTTTCTGAGAATTAGAATTGTAATTCGAATTTCGAACAGTATAGTTATTATAAATATTTATTGTTCAAAGGAGCGGATTTGTGATTGATATAAGAGTACCCAACAAAGTTGTTCTACTACTCCGCTCATCAGATCATTTTAACTTAAAATGCTAATAAATTATAACTAGGTAATTATAATAACGTTTGAAATTCAATTTTTATTTATTGACATTTTAAGAAATGTATTCTGTTCCTAAATTTGATATAAAAAATAAATGCTGTGATTTAAAAAATTTAAAATCTAAAAAATTATAACGATATGCTCGTTTACATACAATATTAAATACATGATTAATGAAATGTTTTTTTTAAAATTAAATTGTTTTAAATTTAATAGAAGTTTAGTCAGATAATTATTTGTACAATATGTATATCAAACGTATCAAAAATATAGAGATGATGACATTTTAATAATGATTTTATATACCTAACGTATTAATTTATTAACACCATGAACCGAAATTGTGGGATAATTTTTTTACCTACTTTATAGTTTTGATTTCTGTACGTTTTGACGATAAATGTTACATTGTTTAAACCATATAAAAATGCATCTGAGAAAATATAATGAAAACAAAGAAATCCGCTTTAGGGTTTACCACTAGTCGATTGGAAACAATAACCTTTTCTTAAACATGAATATTGAGTCAGCATTTTGTATTTTATCACCAGGCATAAAATCACAGCACTAAAACTGATTGCTTGACAGAAAGTTGATTGGAAGGAGACTCTAAAGAGCGAACGAAGCCTATGGGCTATGACAGTTCGAATGACACTGTTTTGTAAGTAAAATATGTATTACCATAACGTCATGTAAATTCCTCCCTCATTCCTACTCTATCGCTCAACACTACTGCTTAAATAGCTTCAGATATCAAGAACAGAATCAGATGTGCAAGACACGCTTACGAATGCTATCGTTTTGATTATGAGACAGACACAATTTGAAAGCCGTCAAATGATGTAGTACTCAGGAAAATACTCGTATCTATAGTGCCGTTATGACTCATTAATCACAACAACAATATAATATCTATTGTCATTACAACAGTGCCTACTTATATAGTTCTGATTCGGTCAGGCTTTATAGTGTACAGTCCACACTGAAAAATCACTTAAGATGTTTCGTCCACGATATGATATGAATATTTTTCGAATGTCAAGGGAATAAAATAAAAAAAAAAAAAATAGGGCAAAAAATATTTTTCACCCCATGAAAGCCTTCATAGCATTGTAAATTTAGATAGCGTTCAATCACTTGAAAATGTGTAATCAAGTGGAATTTTTTCTGACATTTGGCAAGCGTCTAGGCTTTTTTTTTTTTACTATTATTTTTAAAAGATTCATCCAAAAAAGTCTGCTCGGCTGAAAGTCATTAACAAACTTTTTCCTTTGGAATATAACTATTTAATTTTCGTAAGCTTGATAAAAAAAAAATAAAATGTTTATTTTGACCTAAATATTTGGAAATTTAAAGACCAATTAGAGAGAGTGTGTAGTTTAGTGTAGAAAAATAATTGCTAATAATTGTTCAAGAATAATGAAGTTGGAAATAAAAGCGAAATGCATAAACTAACAACAAAATAAAAATTTTATCAATACATTATTATTATATAATATTCAAATTAATCGAATTAATTGTTTACAATATGAAATGGTAGTTATATTTATAAACCTAAAATACGTCAGAGAGTTAATCAAAGTTTCAATTACATAATAATATAATTTGGTATACCGCCATGTTATGTAATTACAGTTGTATAACTCGATTTAAATACATTGCATTTATTCAGTCATGTAAAATAATTTACAGAATTCATAAAATAATCTACGGAATTCATGACTGTATAATTTATTTATACATGGTTCATTTAGATTTCAAAATGTTGTTTTATATTATGTTTGATTAAATCCTTTATTCTTAGTTATAATTACAAGACAAAATAATTTCAACAAAACTTTAAACTTGTATAACTACTGAATGTTCCTAGTCCGTTGAAGGTAGAAGAAATTATAATTTGAAGTAAATACTACTATAAGTACCGTACCGGAAAAGAATTGTTTTTTTTATTGTAAGTGATTCGAAAATAAAATATTTAATATTTCGAACACGATATTGCACGTACACCGTATAATATAAATGTATAAATTGGTATTCATTTATGGCAATCCCAACTGGAAATGACATTAATACGGTATAACAGTAAACAACGCGGAATTATATTATTTACCTGTTCTTGTAAGGCTACTAGCTTATCTTCGAGATTCACCAAACGTTCTTCAAACGCATCGTATCGGTTACTCATGTCTGATACGATTTCATAAACAGTGTTCTGCGTCTAAAAATATATTAATCATTATCCTCCATATTTATTGTTACGGCTAAGGTAATTTCTATTACTCACTTTGGCCATGTCTGTTATTGTATTTGCGTTGTCCATTAATTTTCTTTGGTCCATTTTAACTTTTCTCAACCTAAGGTAAATATGAAAATGTTTATTTTAAACTAAAAACATAACACCCGAGTTTTATTCAGCCCAACGGTTGAAGTATCGAGTATTATCTTTCAAACTGTCTACTTGAAAAATGTTCGCATTCTGTTGGAATACGATTGTTGATAAAATAAAAACTCTTGTTATCCCCTCGAGTGCAGTGCGGTTGTTTTAATTGAAGAGTTTAATTGAAAAGGGTTTGTGTACGGCGTGTAGTTGTTCGTCAGGGAAATACTAGTATTTAATTATCACAAGCGCGTTGTATTGGAAAAAAACTTATTATTTTTTATTCGACTCGGTAAAGTCGTACAAAATAAATGAATTTGACTATAATATTATACTGTGCGCTCTACAAATACAATAATAGAATGTTTAGAGACAAAATATGATTGTAGTATTCAAACAATATATAACGAATGCCATTTTACGCGCGATTGTTTTTAAGTTGTTTAAGTCAGTAATGATTTTTCTGTTGAGAATTTCTTTTGACGATCAACAAACGTTTTGAGTGATATTGAATTTAAATAAACTTACGCGTATATGGCCAACAAGAATTTTCGTTGGTGTGTTCGAACCCTGCCTGCATTCACCCTTTTCACCAGTCTGGTGTGTTTATAGATCAGCCACGTCTCCCTGAGGACGTTGGCCGCAGCGTTTTTCAGCTGAAAACGAAATATATTTTTTATGAAAAAAAAATCATAATAGTATACAAATTATTCAATGTTGTACTCGTTTTGTAAGTTGAGTGTCCATCATGAAGTTATGGACATGTTTCTCTGCCCTAGACAGTTCCATCTTTCGTGACACAACAGCCACTAGAAGTGCTGTGCACCCTGCACCCTGGAAACATTATTTTAGCAATAGTTATTTAAGACCGGCATTGGTGGTGGAAATAAAATCGCAGGAAAAATGTTGAAGGAGGAAAACAACACTCTACAATATAGTTAGTATAGTTGTCTATTTATTGTGTTTGATGATCAAAGCCAACATAAATTTGTTCATGCAAAGTTATTAATATAAGTTTGTGTGGAAGTTTGTTTTATAAATGATTGATGATGGTTAAAGAATAACAAAAACCGTAAGTGGGGTACATTTTTAAAAAATATTTTCTGTTAAACGACGATGATGATGTCATGATAGTAATAATAATAATAAAAATAATAATAATAATAATAATGACAATAATAATAATAATAATAATATAATAGCTCTATTCATGCAATTTAAAAGGCTTTATGTACTAGTAGAAATTAATGCTTATATTTATATTTTAATTATCAGTTAAATTTATTAAAAGCGTAGTGTTTAACTCTGATGGGCAGTAAGGACTAGGTAATTGATTTTATCGGAAAAGTCCATGTTTGTGATCTAATTTTTGATGTCATAGTAATTAGGCCCACTTCTCAGCCGATGTTTAAATAAAATATATTATTTTGTTCTTTCATTCGTCCACGTAGAATTAAAATATTATTATTTGGCGTTTGGCTAAATAATTGGGAACGTGGAAAATTTAAGTATGTTTCATTATAATACCAATGTGTATTTGGAGTCGTTGTACTACAGTTACAGATGTGCTCCATCTCATCGAATAAATTTCAGTGTTTTGTGTTTGGATATACACTTTATCAACCTCTATGCAATAAGTATTCTTGTAGAAAATGATCGAGTGCACATTTTTTTTATTTATACAAATCAACAAGCGTTTGAATGCCCACTTAACCGTATATTATGTTCATGCAATATTAAACAAAGAAGTTCCTGTACAGTTTTACTTAAAAATAAAATAATATTACAACGTGCATCCCGAGTTAGTGAAAAATCGAAAAATTATTTACAAATTATTATGGTTCTAGTGAATTATTCATTTAGTTTTAAAGCCCAAATTGTATTTTCTTGAAACGTGAATGAGGCAAAATAGTGTTAGACAAAGCGTGATACATTTGACATTGCATGGCGATTAGATATGTTTAGTGTTCACATAAAAAATATACAAAAATATTTTATACTATCCTGTTTGTGTTTATTTTTTAATTGATTAATAAATTATAATAACATAATACACACATTATCTAACAACTAACTATTATATTATTATAGAACAATATAGTGGCAAGTAGTTTCGAATTGAATGGGGGATTGTGTAATATTATGTGAAGCAGTGCACCGAGACACCACATTTGCCTACACAGGACGCCGTGTCACCGACTATATTATACACTATAGTATATTATTATCTATATAATATTTTGTTGGTAGTTATTTTATGGTGTTTATACCTAAATCTAAGACAGTGCGTCTATACATGTAGAAGTGTCTAATTTCTAAGTAATAATAACATTAACAAATAATTGCAACAAAACTGTACAATATCACTTGTGATTTTCACAACGGTATCAACAATGTTATACATCAATTACGAAATATCTATAATATTATTGTATCTAAAGCGCTATTGAAACTACTGTACAAGGGGCTTTATATATTTATAAAGCGCTTCTACGCGCTTTGCATAGTGTTCGGAATGCTGAAGTAAGACACTTGGAATTTGCATCATATGAGCGGTCCTTAAAATAATTGCTTTGAAACGCTTTTACATGTAATTATTATTATTGTTATATCAAAGGGATTCATATAAAACATGTTTGATGCGAGAGGAAGAATGTTTAGTCAGAAAACAAAGTATAATATACTTAATGTTTATATATATTTACGAACAGGGTGATTTTCTGTTACTAAAATATATTATGGTATGTGTCGGAGAATATTCATAATTTTTATTTTGATTAATTTTTTCAGAAACTGTTAATAAAAATTACAAACACTATTTTTCATGAAAAAATATAATGATAATTATTTTTCATCTTTTTTTTAGTTTTTAAAAATAATATCAACTAACCAATTTTAAACATCTCAAATTATTAGATATTGAAAATGTCAACGTTTAAGTTAATCTGGAATCAGACTCGTCGCTTATTAATTATAATTATATACCTATTTCAATATTCATAATTAATAACCATTAACGACGATATCAGATAAATTATAAACGTACCTAAATATTTTATTTTAAAATTAAAAATTTAGTAGATAGCCTCGTCAATGTAACTATTATTGTAACTATAAATTAGGGAGACTATAACATTATAATAGTTTTGAAAATTTATAAAATATTTATACATGTTATTAGAAATGTTAATAAATAAGTATAAATTTTATATTATTTGATCTCACAAGATTATTATTTTTGATTCACTATTAAATAGCTATTATTTTATATGTCCAATATATATATATACATATAAATATTTTACAACAATGTACAATAATTTATATTTTATGATTATAAACGTAGTTTTAAACTAAAAAAAGGTTATTTTCTATGAATCCCTTAGACGCTAAGGGTATAACGTTATCAATCAATTCATCTACTCTAAAATCTAAATCCACTTGGACATCGCTCAACAATATTCCTTCCTAAATTAACTTAATGCATTTTCCAAGCAAGCACGCTAGAATTTTTAGATGCTATCGGCTGGATAGACTTTTTGGTCACTAAATTTGAGGCCACTGGGATGTTTGGTTGGTTGTTCTGGAGTCGGTCTTACCATTATGCCAGTGGTGACCGCAATGCCACGACCGCAGTAAGTGTTTGGCACTATGTCTCCGAAGCCCACGCTCAGGAACGTGATCGCTATGAACCACATGGAGTTCAGCAGGTTAGCGTGATCTTCATCATGAAACCTACAGAGCCCCAGACACAGTGTAATATTGATCACAACCCAATCCCAGTAAAAAAATTAAATAATAAATTATAAATATTACAATATTTCTCATGAACCGGAACGCGATTTATTATCTTTATCCTATCGACTCCAAAAACACATCGATATGTACAGTTTCCGTATCGAAATTATAACTAGGATGCGTAAAAAAAGACAATAACACAATTTTAAACACGAGTTCCTTTTCCGTTTGTTTTTGGCGCGTATGACAATGCTGGTTGAAATACATTAAACGAAATTCAATGCTTCGATTGTTTATCAGCCCCAAGGGTTCAGAACTATGCGCTCTAACCCGTTTATCCAATTACGAAGACAAAAAAAGTTTTGAAACATCAACACGAGTTCAGGAGTGCGTGTATTTTCTATTTCGCAGAAGATCTATTGTGAAACATGACTTATTTATTCGTCTTTGAAGTGAAACTTCATCGTATTTCAGACAATACGAATTTGTTAGACATATTATAGGGCTCCATAATAATATACACAAATGTACAGGGTGTCTACACTTTTGACATTTCCTAGAATAGATTTTATTAATAAAAAATGATTACTTTGTGAGACGATAGCATGAAAGAATATATATTAAATAAATTATATAATGGTTTAATGTCATGTTCAATTTTTAAGTAGAAATTCATATTTGAAAGTTATTAAATTTAATACATTTTAGGATTTGCTCAACGTTTATAGAATTCATGTTTTATTATACATTTAAGTTGTGCACGTTAATTCTGGACGGATGAATGAAAAATGTATATCATAAAGTGTTAAACGAATGTTAGAAATTCAATTACACCCACACTCCCTGAAATCGAGACCATTTTTTAATATATTTAAAAAAATATTATTACTGGACACAAGTGTAGAACGTATGAAAGCTTTCAATTCAATTGGTTTCCAATGAATGTAAATAGCTTTTTAAAGCAAATAAAGTTCTAAAACTTTGTGTCGCGTCTACAAAGTTAGCAGAAGCTCGTGCCAGGACATAATTAATTTACGGCGGCGGCGGTGGCTAAGGCAGTGTTGGTTGGGTGTGTCCCCTATTAAAATTGGTTTACGATCGTTATTATTCGAAATATAAGCTTAATCGAATTATGTGCGACGAGAAATTGGGGTGGAAGGGGGGAAATTTAAAACGACTTTCCGGATTCGCTAACTACACGGAAAACACCGTGTCGTACAGCGTTTAAACGCGTGTATAAACGCAATTCCAATTTCGTAAGCAGCTCCAGAGTAAACAGTTCGCTTTTAATTGTTAAAGTTAATTACATTTAAATTTTCGTTTTTTTTTTTTTTTTTTGTGTTTTGATGAAGAGTTTTGAAGTAAAAATTCTCTCTTTCTCGGTCACGAGGAAGAGGTGGATTGGTGGTCGGTTATATACTGTCAAAAGTAAACGCACACGACGGCGCCGTGTCTTTAAATATGTGTTAGTATTATATTTGTATACCGTGTTTGTGTGTTTATGTAAGTGTGTGTTTGTAAGTAAAGTGTCAGTGTACACACATACCCATGTATGTGCGTTTATTGTGTGTATGTTCGTCATTATTAATCTTACCATAATACCGCAGGAGAGCGTGATACCTCGTCCGCAGTACGTGTTTGGTACAATGTCCCCGTAGCCTACACTGAGTAACGTGATGGCTATCAGCCACATCGAGTTCAAGTAATTGGCGTGGTCTTCGTCGTGGAACCTGCGTGCAATATACAATGTCCATACTACTGGTAGGACGGACAGTATAGCAGTGACGCTAGATTGCCTCTTCCGTTCACGCAATAAATGCGTTCGTTGATTATTATTATTATTATGATTTTGTTTTGTGCACATAATAAAATATCAAAAATTATTTCATTTCAAAAAAAAAAAAAAAAAAAAAACGAGACGAAAAACACTACTTTTCAAACATGATATTATTATCATAGTAAGTTATCGATAACGAGTCAAAAAATATCGAGAAATATATTATAAGTTATTTGTTTTCTTTTTGTTGTTTGTTTCATCAATGTGTATTTATTATTGTTTTTTTGCATCTAGAACGTCCTAATAATGTAGACTAATGGCGTATAATACGTATAGGCGTGAGCATGGAGCGAAATTTGTGTAAGTATATTATATTTTAGTTATAACAATACGTTCGAGGAGATCGTGAAAATGTTTTACTTCAAAAATATATGCCTAGAAATTAGCACATTCGTGTTGTGTGCACATACAATTTGATTCTATTTACACAGTTTTTAATTTACAATTAAAAAGAACGTTAATGTGTTTAAAAAAAAATAGGGGGCATTGTCTAAGTGTTAGAACATTAATTGTTCCAGTCTCGACCGGAAATTGAAGCCTGCGCACGCCTATGGGCGTATATATAAAATGTTCAAAACTTAGAAATGGAAATTGTAAAATTTATCAACGGCGTACGTATCACATGTAACTAGGTTAGTATAAAATCGTAACACGGATACCTATGTTGCAATTTTATGTTGGAAATTTATAAACTGATAATTAGTTTGAGATAAATTTTAGTCATATAGGTAACTTGATTATACAATCAGTTAACATACCAGCCCACTACAAAAATACGTTTTGTTAATAAATTTTTAGAACATTAAACTCGTATTATTTGGTGAAATTCATGTTTATATTTTGTGTTAGAAGTTATTTTCAAGCAAATATCCTATTAAAAACTATGAGTAACATTCATTTGAGATTTTCTTGAATGTTATTTTTGTATTTGTGTTCACATATTTTTATTCCTTTAACATTTAAAGTATTTTAATTATTTCTAAAGTTATAAGTAATTGATGTGTGCAGTACATTAATAATAAATACGATTTACGACATTATTTGACTTTTTATAAATTATTAACGTACTTATATAATAAATACTTTTCGTGTAAAATTGGACATACCGCTAAATATAAAATTGTATTAAGCATGTTATTATACGCTTAAGAACAAACACGAGGTTACTATTGCAGATTTTTGAGTCGTTTTAAATTACCTATTTTAATTTGTTTTAGAAGCTAAGTTGGAACAACCATAGTGCCATCGTCACTATGACTAAGTTTTACAACACTATTCTTAATGAATCCAATTTAGAATAGCGGATAAAAATGTTTCATTGGCATTTACTGCATTTCTACTGCAGAGGTTCCGGATGAAAAATTTCGCAGGGATGATAATTAGATTGGTTTATTTAACTTGGACAAATTTATTACCCGAGAAACCACTGGAATTCGATACCAGCCACAATATATATATTATACATACGAGTGTATCTCGGTGGAATTTTAATGGAAATAAAATCGTCGGCGACAAGGGTTCGACAATAAATTTTCAGTGAAAAGTCGAAAGAGGCAACGGACAATATTCACGGTAGTGGTTCGTGCGGTAGTAGGGGAACAAAATGAACAACAGATAAACATTACTAATGAAAGTATAATCAAAATGATTATACGTTTCCAAAAGTGAGTTTTGATTGCTATTTTATGCGAGCTTGCTCTCCCCTATCAACCAGATCCAGCTGTATATTTTTGGTATTGTTATTTATTTTGTGGGTACGCGCTGAGTGAATTTTGTTTGTCTGGAAGAATAATTGCTCCCGGGAGTAATTTGAAATGGCCATGGATGAGGATATAAAATCGAACGGAATGAAATAACCGGATATTAATTTAACAGACAAAAAAAAGCACAAACAACTGGAAGGAAATTAATAATTAAGATGAAAAATAAAAGAGGGTGTCCTAATTTGGTAATATTCTACTTTCTTTTTCTAGTATATAAAGAACCAACTAAGTGAAACAGAATTAAAAAAAAAAAAAATCTTCATCGTTATTCGTGCGGACTGTTTTCCAAGCTCAAGTATACTAGCTCAAGTATACTTGAGATCTGAAATGACGCGTCAAAATCACTCGAACTCAATGTGTATATTATGTCGACGTTTGGAAAACAAAAGCATAAGTGTGACTGTTTTCATAGTCGTTAAAAATGTCATCCCGAGAAGAATAACAAGATTGATGAAACTGCTTAACTGATAAAAATTAAGATAATGCTGCTAAATTCTGGAGTTTAATGTCTGCTTAGATACTTAGAAAGTCACATCACACCACTTTAAACGATTTATTACAGTACCAATAATTTAATTTGCTTATAAATATTTTCCTTCATATTTTTTTTTTAAAGAAAATTTAATAGCTTATAAAATAAAATAATTTATTTTATTAAAACAACTTTTTATTATATTTAATTTTAGGAATATTATTCTATATTTATTTATACATTTAAGTTTGGTTTTATATGCCTTTTTTTTTTTTAAAAATATAATTAAATTATTAAGAGCGTAAAAATAAAACTGTAAACATTATGTTATTTGTTCCAAAATTGTTTGTATTATTATACTGTTTAATTAATATTACAAATGCTAATCAAAATTAATTTATAATTAATAAATTTATTTATAAATCTCTTAAAATAAATTCAATATATTGTTATATATATATATATAAGAAATGTATTATACTTATTTTTATTTATTAACACAAACTACTCAGTTTAATGGCTTTTATTTTTATTTAAAATACCATGAAATACTAAAACCTCAGAGTTTTCAAATTAATATTTTATTAGAACTCCAAAGAATTATGAGTGGGAGATGAACATTTTGATATTAGAGAACTAAAATATGCATGGTCTATCTTGAAGAATACTTAATCAAAGTTTTGGTAAGAAAAAAAAACTTTTTAATAGTAAAGCTCCGGGGAAATTATCTAGATCAAATAAGTACGTTATTAACTAAAATTATGAAAAACCGATTTAGCTCATTATGATATTTTTAGAAAAATTATAATGATAACAACATCGATTACCAGTCATTATACATTTGTATAACGCATATATTCGAAGTGGATTTATTATTAGTTTTGTGTGATTGTTAAATGTTTGCATATTAAAATTAGAATAATAATTGTTTTGTGTAAATATTAATACAACGTGATTTGTACCATAGTGTTTACACCGGTAACTTATACCATCTACGTTAATTAACCACCCACTCTTAAATTTTAATGTCTTATATAATTGCTTCAATAATTACATATAACAACAAAACCATATTTACGTTTGAAGCTGATTTATGAAAACTGAAACTGTTGTAGCTGGCACTTGACTCACGCATTGCTAATTGATATTATATAGCCATATAGGTTTAGAATAATGCCATAATTATAATACTCGGAAGTGTTTATATTTATATAACCCTGTTTGTAATGACTGATGTCTCCAAATTATTATCCGTCCCGTGAACATTTCTACCACTGTATAATTTATTCATATTTATAGTTATGACTGTTGTACGACTAATATGACTAGTGTTTTAATGTTTTAAGTAATATTTGATTTATAAATGTAGGGTTTTAGATAAACTCGGTTAACTGGAAGAACATTCGGAGCACGACGAACGAGGAACGCCTCTCTTTTGTTTCGTAGTTATGTATACCCTGGTGGCGAGTGAATAATTACTTGGCAACATTACGGTTCATGAATAAAATACAGGATAAATACAAGCTATTATTCCTAACAAGTAGAGATTATGACCATTTTAAAATAGGTTTTTAAGCTTTGGATTTTAATTTAATTATTGATTTGTTGTTATTAAAATTATCTCGTAATTATTCTGGATAGCAATAGTTTTATAGGAATAATTATTGTTCATTATTTTATTGCATTAGTATTCAGTTGGTTAGTGGATTTTTATGCAAACACTTTTATCTCCCACTGTTTTCGTTTAATTACAACCTACTATTTAACATTACATAATAATACACGATACTATTACCAGTAGTACAAATTTTATTAAATATATGCATTTAAATTATGTTAGTGAGTTGTTGTTTTAGGTTGTAGGGCTGGTATGTTTTTCGTTTGGGATGGTTAACAGGACGGATTAAAAATAAAATATTCAAACTTAAGTATTTAACGGTAAAATAACTGTATTGTTTGTTGATGTTCTGAAATTGTGTTACTGTCTATTTTTGCGCCTCTTGTTCGACGAAAACTAACATATTTTTTTAAGATATTTTGACTTATATTGTTTAAGAGCATTTGCTGTACTCAATATTTAACAGAGGTTTTGCAACAGTTCAAAGTATCAAATTTGTTCGTTTTTATTTTTAATAGCATTAAATTACCATACCAACTTTCAAAATTTATGGTGTAGGTCCTTTTAAGTTTAAGATTCACGAGTTAACAGTATTCTATGGGTAATTTTCGTATAAAATTTAGTTCTTATACGAAACATATTAATAATGAATAAAATGCTTTAAATATTATATTTAATATTATACACATTTTTTAGATATTTTTCATGCCATATTGAACACAAAGAACTCGCATATTTTCAAAAATTTTTCAAATTAGTTACTTCTACAGAATTCAACTCGTGTTATTTTTGTACTACACTTTTGTTCGCAAACTTTTGATTTTTTTCACAAAAAAAGAACATTCTTTATGCTTAATTTGTTAAACAACCACGGAATATAGTAATAGTTTTTTTTTTATATGTATAAAATGTATAATATTTGACTACAATATATTTTTTATGGTATACATATTTTACAGTTAACTATTATTCAAAAATATAAACGAAATTTTGATGCAGCCGTTCTTTTAAAGCTATCTATCTTTCGACCTCTATTCGTGAAAATTTTCACACTTTACAAGTTGAATTAATCATCAACAAATTTTATACCAAGAACTTCGTTGGGGCGATGATTGTTTACGAGAATTATGAAAGATTTCTCTGTAACATTATAAAATATTCGTGCACATATTTAAAAATACACATAAATATTGAAAAACGTATTACTTTTATATTTTAAAAAGATTATAGCAAGTTTGTGCACATTTTAAAAATCTATCAGAAAATAGAACTATCATTAGTGTAAAGATATCAAAAAGTTATAAAAAACTATTTGTGGACATACCATTTAAGAAAATCTGATATTCATTAGAATACTAACAACGCTGTGTCACGTATAAAATGACGCATTAACAGCGGCTGCTCTTACGCGTTACAGTTACATTATGCTAAACTACTAAAATGTATATAACACTGTCACCAGAATATTAATGATTAATATTTAATTGTATTTTACTTGATATTTATATGTTACAGAGTATTACTAAACAAAAATCCATTTGGATAATTCTTAATTATTTTATTTTAATTTTTTTGGATATTCCAAAAGCACTCGTATTATAAAATATAAACATTTTTAAAATAAAGAATTGTACAAAACTGTCTATTCCTATATAAAACCTGTAAATAATGTAGATGGACTCTCGCATCCTATCTTAAAGTTGCGATTTTTTGTAATAATTTAGTATTTTATAATTTATCTACCGCTTAAAATCATTATTTGCAACTACTTTGATTTGTATAAAACAATTATTATTAATAATAATAAATGTATTAATTAGTGATTCTATTATTATTAAAAAGTTCTTAAAATGATAGATAATTATAAATTAAAAATGTTTGAATTTTTAAGTGACTCTACACATAATATAACCTGTGTACGTTGTAAACAAATAGTTGTACATAAATATACAACGCGAATATTGGTAGTAAATTTTGCTATTTACATAAGCGTTCGACAAATAGAGCTAATATATGTGAAAAGTTTAGTTTAAACTTCCAGTGAGGGGAGTTGTCTACACAGATTTCGTATTGAAATGATTTTATATATACATAGTGGTATGTATGGTAGACGAGTTCCTTCAATAATATTATCTTTAATAGGACGTGGTACAGGAAAAAAAAAAAAAAAATAAGTACTGTATAATATCCTCTGAAGGTCTTGGAATGAATCTGATTTACTATAAGTGTTAATGTTATTAGGTTTGAAATTTATCGGTATACGCGTTGTCTAATGTCATATCGTGGTTTTGTTTAAAGGACTGAAAACGCTCGAATTGCGTTTTTTTTCTGATGAATTGCCGAAAAAGTACTGCGTACAAATGTCCATTGATTAGTTTTTCCTTTTAGGAAGTAGTAGGGCGTTGTGTTCACCACACGAGCATATAAACCGTATTGTACGCATTTAATGTTTGGAACAATTTGGGGTTTCGTCTAATTAGAACGACCTTATGTAATAATAATATGAGCACAAAACAGAACATGGTGAAGCACTGATTCGTTATTACTAATAAAATCACTATTTTATTATTATTACGATTGATCTGAGTGGATATTATGTGTCAGCGGTTAACATTTGCACACTGTTTAGCTTATAGCTTTTATTCGTGTACTAACATTGTACGTTTGTACGTGATTAAAAATTATCCCTATTTTGAATGATTTATTATAAAAAGTATAATATATGTTTCTGATATGATATGGTGAACGTGAATAACATGACTTGTACCACGTTTCAGTTTTATTCAATGATGGAATTTAATTTTATTACAATGTCTGGTCGTCATCTCTGAAGAATTAGTTCTTGCTATTTTCAAATAACATGACTGTTCAAATATTGCATGCGTATATTTTTATAAAAAAAAAAGCACTTTACTGTGCCAAACACGAGGGATACAATTGAATTTTATATATATATACACAATATGTGTGTATATATTATGTATGTACTCTAATGAAAAAGGTTTGGATTTTTACCGACATTTGTTCAACATGACGAGGAATAAAATGTAGAAAGAGAGCAAAAACGCGTTTGGTACTAGTTTAGTCGATTGTTTGGTAAAAACGATGTTTTTAGTTTTTACCATCCAGTTTATACTTTCAGCGAGTGGAAAAATATTACATCCTTTTAACAGCTATAATACCAAGCAATGAAAATTTATATAAAACCACTATCGACATTGCTTCAAAAAAATTCCGAAAGCATAAAATTAATCATCATAATACTACTATCACTGTTCATAATATCGATATTCGCGATAGTAATCTGTTTGAAAAAGGGTTAAGGGTTATAATTATTTATGGACGAAAAGAAAGACAATATTATATGTATGTGGTTTGTTATTCGTTATTTTATTTTGGTTTATGTATTCAAATGAAACATACATTTTTGAATGGGATTAAATTAAGTAATAATTATATTTTTTACTAAACAACATATTGAAATACTATAATATATGAATGAGCAAGAAGAGACATATAATATATAGGCAATGAATATTGATTACAGTATCCATTTCTATTGTATATTAAAATTAAATAAAAAATTATTATCGATGTTTATATGTTCATTTATTTTATTAAAATGTAATAATAATAAAAAAAAATGTAATATGGCTTTATTGTATATCATAGTTATTTTCAAAACAAATTTGTTTATATGATTTTTATTAGTAGGTAGGTATATATTATTTTTATATTTTTTTTAATTTTTCAATAAAATAAAAAAAATCTATACTATGGTTGGCAGTGATTATGAATAAATGTTATTTCACTTTTAAATGCTACAAAAGGACAAAACAACTTATTTTAAAATCGCTCATTGTTATGTTAAAATTTATAATTAATAGTTACTTTAAAAATTTAATTACGACTTATAATACATTCAAGTTTATATGCCTTTAAGAGAAATGGTGAATCAATTGTTTTCTATGAGGATTAAGTTCCTTAGCTAAAAACAAAGAATATCAGGAGTTGAGTTCTTGAAATATATTTAATTTTAGATTTGTAGGCCGTAAGGTACCTTGTGTTGGGTTTGTTGGTTTTACGATAATGTTTTTTTCCGTGGATATTTTTACTGGCAGTGAAAATTATACGATATTTTTACGTAGTAACTTTAAGGATTAGTAATTTAAGTCTGGATGTTACTTTGAAGAGGTTATTTTTTAATAACAGTAGTTCTCTATAATGGACGTCATGTATAAAAAAGAAAGTACCGACAAGGTTAGGTATAAAATATTAAAGGAATCTCGGCACCTGTGGTTTTAAACCAGACTCTGTTTAGAATCGTTTTTCGAACGTTGTAGTTTATTGTGTCGTATAATAATCTTATGTTGCTTTAGATTTAAAATTTATACCAACAAATATATGTTCCACTATCTCAGTATAAAGAGTGAGTGAGTGAAAGAGAAAGAGAGAGTGAGTGTGTGTGTGTGTGTGAGAGAGAGAGAGAGAGAGAGAGAGAGAAGAAGCGAGGCGAGTGCTCGACTCACGGATAACTGACATCTGTATCGTGTATATTATAGTATTTTTTTCTCTGTCTTAGGTACTATATCAGGTGTGCCCAACTTTTTTCAAATTGCAGGCCACATTCAAAGTTTATATTTTATACCGTGGACCGTATAATATATTACAAAGGTTATTTTTGTTCGTTCTGATAAATACAATAAACTATAATATTATCTTTTTTAATTTACCAAATTTATGATCTTTAAAATTGGTCTAAAAAAAAAAATCAAACATAATTTCACACAGTCATTTCTAGTAATTCTTTCAAGCTTATTAAATAACTTTTAAATAGTTAATATTTTTAGTTTAACTGTACAAATTTTTAATATCATAATATTTTCTCGCGCTGTTGGAATACTTCCATGGGTTAGATCTCACCCACGAGCCTCAAATTGACAATATACTTATACTCATACTTAGTGTAGTTGACATATAAACCATTATTTTAACTTGTATATTTGTTTAACTAACATGTTGTGTGTTTCAGTCATACTATTAATATTATACATCGCATCGATAACCCATCGAAGATTGATCGTTAGTTAATAATATGACCGGTCACGTCTGACGTCACTTTGAACTGTTGCAAAACGGTATTAAATATATTATTATTATTCGCTATATTGTTGTTACTCGGGTGGTCACGCGCCCGCTACAATCGTAATATTATATTATAATAGTATACACCGTCATTAACGCTTAACGAGATACTTATCACGTATAGTATAATGATATCATTATTAATCGCACAACGGGCAGAGCGTCGGTCCGAGAACATATAACATTGCAAGTGAGTGTCCGTAGTCCCCGAGAACTACAATCGGACGGATAGAAAACAGACGTTACACATATTACAACGAAAACAAGTGAAACCGCTCGAAAAGTTATAGATTGACAGCGTAGATAAACGTATATATTATGGATGTATAATATTATATATATAATATACGTATTGTACAAAGTATCGATAAGGCGTCCATTCGTTTTCAATCGCAAGTAAAAAAGTTGTACCGATACGGAATACGCCCGATCAATAAGACTAAAAAAAAAAATAATATCGAGGATCGTCTGTACACATGACCGTTGTGTAGACTTCAGTATACAGTATTACTACAGTGACGCCGAGTTCTGTTAAAAAATGTTATTCGATTTCGACTATGGTCATTACTGTGTTAAAAAAAAAATAACTTCTTTATAAATACTATCTCTTTGAATAAATTTCGATTATAATATTTGTCTAATCTCGATTGTAATGGTGTAATTTTTTTTCAATAATTATTCGTAAGAATTTAAGTTACATAATGGTGTGCAGCTCTGTATATTATAATATTATTGTGTCGCCTTACATCAATTCAATAAACCATTTTTTACCAGCGCATAATGTTTTAGACGGACGTTTTAGAGCACCTCCCCGAGTCCGCACTCAACGCCACTGCAGTGCCGACGAACGATAAGATACGATTGGTTAACAATATTATATAATATAAAAAGAATATATACGACGACGGTCGCGAGGTGCGACGCGACTGTCGGTTGGTTTATACCTTTCGCACTGTCTGAGGGTCCAGCTGGCGATTATCCACAGGGACACCATGAACACGAGCAGCACCGTGCCCGGGCATATGGTCATGAGCGTCTTCAGCACGAACCTCGTGTTGAAGTTGATCCGGTTCAGGGCGCCGATGCTGCGGGACGAAGCGTCCGTGAACAGCTTGCTGTGCAGCAACATTACCCTACAGATGAGGTACAGCCGGAAAAACATCGGCAGCGACAGCGGCACGTCGTACGGCACCCACCGGGTTTCCAGTTTTCCGTGCTTGTTGGCCAGCTTGGTTTTCCACTCGAAGTAATACTCGCCGGGAATCGGGTGGATCGCGCAGATCACCAGCTCCATCGTGATGGTGGCAATCCGCTGCCACGTCATCGCGATCCGCCAGTCGTCCGCGCAATTGTCAATCATGAACAACTGTGGGTGTAAAAATGATGTTAAGTACGGTTACATGGTATTATACACGATATGATGATGAATGATTTACCTATATTATAGGTATATACGTGTCACAAATAAAGGTGGAATGACCTGACTCGACGCTAACTAGCTAGGGAAAAAAATGGCATACGGGATTGTATTTTGTACACCTAATTGATATTTGTCCGCGTGTCTAAATTGGTGGAAATAAAATATTTTTTTTATAAAATATGTAATGATCCTATCATTCATCCGGTATTTGAATACTTAAAACTCTACCGAATACCTTGTTGCTATTCGTATATACTATTTATTTCTATAATCAATTATATATCAGAATTTTTAATCCGCCCGGAAACTATTTTGTTTGTATTGGATGATTTACCGTTAATTTTAAATTTAAAATGATAACATATTTTGACGAGGTAATTGAAACTCAATATACCCAGTCTGATGAATTATTATGACTTGTAAAATATTATAACGCCATAAACCCGTACGGTATCAATCAATAACTTTATTTTTCCGTCAATTTTTAATTTTCAAGATATTGAATAGTAATTTGACAAAAAAATATTTTTCGATATTGAAAATCGTAGTGATTATGGTTAAAATCTAGTAAATCGCATCCCATACTACTACAATAGAAATAGACAGCCAGAAGAATGCGAATACGAAATAATTTTTTCTTTAGCCGTTCTACCACTATTTAGTTATTCCACATACGGCATAGTTTTGCCGATAAATTTTATTCTACGACGATAAAGATTAATATTGTTGTCCTTGTGGTCATGGTAGCATACTGCATGTTGTCGTATCGTATCAGGTACTAAATGTGAGTCGCGTTGGCTGCTGCTCATTAATACAGAACACGTACGACGATTATTATCACTGTTGTTTTGTTTTATTTTATTTTATCGCCACCACACCACACGTGTATTTACAAAGTCCACTTGCGTTATTGCAAGTGTAACCCGCGCAAATATATTTTCGTTCCATCCCATGCAATTTTGTATCACGCAAAAAGAGAAAATAAACACGAGAGCTAAAATGATATCATATTGTTTTACGATTCGTAAAAAATAAATCGACTTTAGTGAAATCGTCATCACTGAAGCGCAGTTTTCTTCGCAAAATACGCATTTACCGATGCAGCGTCCCTGCGAAGGTCAGAATTATCGCGTAATCGTACCTAATAGATATGTACAAAAAATCGTAATCAATGGAACAGTTAAGTGCACAGGTCGTATAATTCAGACCACGCAGTTACTATCATTGGCGTACAGAACGTTATTTTTATCATTTTAGTTACTATAATATTATTCTTGACGGAATAATAGCTGTCACTTGATAAGTCTAATGTTCTAGATGGAGTTTTTCTCGAAATCACAACAAACAATGAATGATCAATTGCCAAGTAAGATTAGTACTAAATATAGGTATTATTTTATTAACATACACCATTAAATGCGATAATGACTACCCGAATTTAATTTTATCTCTAGCTCTGAAATTCAGATAACCATTATATTTTTTCTTAAATGCAAACATTCACACTAAGTACGTTTCTCGAAAACACTTGGTTCTGACGTGAAACCATCTAGAAGTTTGCTTAAGACCTTAAAAAGAATAGAGATTAACTGTAAAACGAATGGTAGAATATTTTTTTTTTTTTTTGCTCATCAAGAAATTAGGTAGGTATTTTGAGAAGTGATAATATATTAGTATCGTTAAGCAAAAAAAAAAAATAATAATGACTGCGATATCTTAATGAGTATAGTCATAATTCACAATTTTTACTGTCAACTGTCTTAAAATATTTTATATGGACATTAGAGCAATAGTGAAAATCAGTGAACAAGTTATTATTGCAAACTATTGAAACATGATGTATTTAGAGTTAAATTTAAAAGTTGTCGGTTAAGTTATGTATTTTGTTTTTATTCAAATAAAACGCATATTATTACCAACGGAAAAAGTATTTTTGAAATATACTGCCATACTTTACAAGAAACATGTTGAATAAGATTCATATTATTTTATTGTGTTACGTATAAATTCATATTATTTCAGCTAAAAATTACATCTACACATAATTAAAACAACATGCGTATTTATACTATTGTTTATAACAATATTTGTAATAAAAATAATTATTGTTTTAATGTATACCTATATTTTAGCAAAAGAAAAAATTATGGCTCTTAATTAATACTAAACTAATTTTCAGGCGTAACCTCAAATTTTTTCTTTTACTTTTTGGGTTTTCCTGATGGTTTATATTCGACAACATTTTACTCTCAAGTCACGTCACGCCTTACGTTACTTCAATAAAAGAGCAAACATTATTGGAGGGCTATTTCTCCGATATATCAATTTATAGAACTTTTTAGGAGGTTTACAAAAATAAAATATAAAACCACTATTGAATTCGGTATAAAACTGACCTATTGAGATACTTGGAATACAGTATAATATAAAACCAACTTTTAAAATTTGTGTAAAAATGAGTAAATGGTACAAAAAAACAGCAAACGTCAGTTTTAAGTGAATAAACAAAAAAGTGGGTAAGTGGGTACCGCTTTGCTGTACATTAGGTGCCGTGTGGATCACAATTATAAATTTGTTAAATTTGAATCCAATGATAGGTATCATAGTATACGAAAAACGATTCTGAACGAAGATAATTAGTCAACCTAGAAATAATTTTCAGTGGTTGGTGAAAAAGGTGGTTTATGTTTTTATGGCCTGAATACAGCAAAGTTTAAGTTCTTTTATAATTGTTATAAGTTAAACTTATGGAAAATCTCGTATTGAATTTTTAACTCTTAGCTACTTATAAAAAAATTTTATGAATTTTACCTACAAAATAATTTGCAAATATTCATGGTTTTGACGAATTTTCGTCAATATTTGAACTTCAAATGCTAATAAAAAAAAATTGTGCTTATGTATTCTTATAATTT